>JAEIII010036401.1:0-40122 GCA_018905755.1 Drosophila ohnishii | reverse complement strand
AATACTACCCTACTCACTCACACCCAAGTATACTGTGCAGAAAAAAGAGTGTGCCCGTTTTTAGAGTAAGTGATTTATTTGTCGTTTTGGATGCATTCATGCAGAAGTCTAATGGTTGCCTATCTGCCTGTCTGTCAGACAGAAAGACTGTGCTTCTTAATATTTGTGCAACTGCTTGGTTGTCTCTTGTTATTTTACCTATTTACAGTAATTGTGTGTGAGAGGGAGAGGCGAGAGCGAGAGAAGGCCACGCTTCAGTTCGATGGCTGCTGTTTCGCTACTACTGCTATTTGTTTCAGATTATTCGTACATACATATGGATGTACATATGTATGTACATAAACTTGCAAGCAGTGTTTACCCACACTCGCACCTAATTGATACATATGTATTTGTTTTATTTTTTTTTGAAGTTGCTCGCATACAAATATGTGTTTACGTACATCCACCGTAATATTGTGAACAATTTAATTTATTTTTAAAGCATTCACTGTACTAGTGAACGTGAAAAATAATCGAGCCTTATCAACTGGTCGTTCAGCTGATCGATGATGATATATAAGTGGGTGTGTGTTTTAGGGTTGCTATTATTTTCGAATCTAAAAGTATAGAATGATTAAAAACAATGTATATATTAAGGGAAATACATTGTGGAATGGGAATTTATCTCTTAATTTTCGTATTAACAATGTATTCGACAACCCTGATCGACCAGAAACCCTTCTGCATTTCAATGCTATTTAGCACGGGAGGTGAAAGTGAAGGTCATTAATATTTGCATATGGAAATGTTTACGCAGCAAAAAAGGCCAAAACATAAATGGTCATATGGCAAATGCCGTTTCATTTTGTCTCGTTTCTTTTTATTTCGTTTTCCTTTTGCCATCATCGCTGGCCATTGCGGCTTAAGACTCTGTTCCTCTGCCTCTCTCTCGTTCTCTCAACGTGAGCTTTGTTTTTGTGATTCCAGCCAACAAAGTAATGTTGTTTGTTTTAATAGCCTCAACTTAATTGGTTCAATAGTTTTGTAATTGGTATCGAGTTCCGCTTGTGGCCCAGCACAAAGTAAACCGAAAATTTTTGCTTCAATTGTCACCAAAAATAGGTTTATGGTGGTAGCCCCCAGTCTGTTTTCCTGGGTGTGTACATATTGTATAAAATAAAAACAACATCAGCACGCATATCTATTTGTGTCACATCCATGCGAAAACACGCGTACAAAATGTGTGTCAGCGAATTTGTGTCATTCCCGTCCCGTTTCTTCTTTTAATGGCACATGTAATCGAAATTGTTGCTTCCAATCGGTTCTTTTTGCGCTTCGCTGTTGTCTAATTAGCCAATTAGTTGGTCGCTAAGCCGAAGCTATGGCTTATAAGCTCAGAAGTCTCACAATCAGTTTCAGCGCATTGCCAACTAGGTGCATAATTGTTGCCAACGACATTGCCAGCAGCGCCCCACTCTATGCGTCTGAGTGTGTGTCTGTGGCTGTGTTTAACAGCCGAGGTCATAATGTTAGCACAAGAATTCAAACCGAGGTCCTAAACTCTAAAAACTATAATCAAACCATTTTAACTTATTAAGGTTGATTTGTTTCAAATTTAATATAAATCATTTCAATTGTAAAAACTAATACTTATTGGAACTATTTTCTTGACCGCATCTATATATTTTGATTGTTGTAATCCGTCGTTAACTTTGGCATAGTTTTGTAGCTGAGAAACCAGAAAATAAAACAAAAAAAAAAAAACCAACATTAAAATTACCAACACACAAGAGACAACAATAAATGCAACAACAATAACAACTACAAAAATGTAGTTGACAGCCAGCCCTCGTTTTTGTTGTTGTTGCCGCGTTGCCACCCCGACTTGTTACATATTGCCACTGCTCTCTGTAGCTGTAATTGTAGCTTAGCTACTGCTCTCGCTTTTGCGACTACGGTAGTTATATGTGCATGTAGTTGTTGCTTGCGGTGGCTTTTAGTCTTACTCACGCCGCTCGCCTATAATGTTTATATAATTTTTCGTATCTTTTATTTTTCTCATGCATACCGCGCGAGGTTTTTTATGGCTCATTTGTGGGTTGGGTTTTGGGTTTTGTGCACTCAACTCAACTCGACAAAAGCGCAGCTCGAGTGCTGATTTCTGTTGATTTAACACAACTCTCGGTGGTCTTTCATTTCGTTGGTTTAGAATAGTGTACTTGATAAGAAAACCACAACACATAAATCTGAGCTTAAGCGACTGTATTTTAAAATAGCAGTTTAAAGTGTTTTTTTTGGGTAGCTTTGTATTAATAACTTTGTAGACTTTAATAATGGATATCGGAATAATATTGATAACCAGAATCGTCATCTTGGACCCAATCCGATTATAAAATCTAAATAAAGTTTTAGATCGTTTGAAATGAATACTGTTTTTGTATGTTAGTTGAAAAAGTTTTTCTTTGCATTATTTTTGAACAAAATTTTGATTTAAATTTATTTTATACATTTTATTTTAGATGTAAAATAAATATTGCTTCGCTTTTAGACTACCTGGCTTAGGTTCCACTTATTCTCTGAAGGTCGTATAAGTAATACCCCAATAAGGCTTGTGATTCTTAGGAAACAATTCCTCCTGTCCTGATTTAAATTTTTTGGTCTAAATAAAATGGCAACATACACCGGAAACTCCGGCAAATAGACATGGCAAGGTGATGGTCATTGCTGACGCTTCCAAAGCTTTTTTTTATACATGTGTATGTATGTATGCCACACACAATAGGCTGACATAGAGAAGTGGAGAATTCTGCGGAAGTTCAATTAACAACCTACTAAGTGGGTAGACAGAGAGGAAAAGGTGGAGGGGGAGATGAGATATTGTAGTTAGTGAAAGGAAGCAAAGGCTAATTTTTAAAGCTCTGCAATTGCCGTTACTTTTTCTCGAGAAAATATTTAATCATCACGTTGATAAATTAAACAAAAGAAACTTAAATTATTTTTATAACTTTGATTCATATACAGATTTCATGAATGCACTATAAATGTAACTATCACCTTTAATACATTCCAATAAGGCAGCAGTAAAATTGGTTTAATGAAATATTAAAAAGTTGATTGTACGCTCAATTTGACTGACCTTCAGTCTTATATATATTTTTTTTTAAGATATAGCCTCAGATACATTTAAATGTTTGTCCGTGTGTTGTTGTGTATGTTTGTACCAATATATAGTATATACAAAATGTATATTCATTTTTTATAATGAAAGACAACGGCTACAAAAGCAAATACAACAGACAGCAGACTCATAACAAGCCAGAGAGGGAAATACCAGTCAGCAGTCGTCGCGACTTGCTCCGTCGGTGGTGTTTGTTGTTGTTATTGTTATTGTTGTTATTTGGTTTCTTTCAAGTCCGTTTTTAGTCCAGTTCCAAATTGCCAACACTGTTGCTACTGCTGCTTGTTGTTTCTTTTTTAATACACTTGCAGATAGCGGGGGGTCTTTTGAATTTTTTTTTAGCTAAAGTAAGCAGTAACGAGTAAGAATAAGTAAATAAACAAAATTAAGAAATACAGATTCGACAGCGTTAGCTTAATATTATTGTATCCGAATCAATACTCAACATTAAAACTAAGGTTTTATGATTATGTGCTTCTTTGTTGATAAACTTGAGTCGTAGAAATCTGATTTGAAATCAATTGAAAATTTCAAACAATTTATTAATTATGAGAAATTCGACATCTTCACTGACACGATGAGGGTATAGTAATCGTCGGCTTTCGAAACCACCTTTTTCATGTTGTCTTCGTCTCGTCTTGCCGCTGCTCCAATAAGAAGAAGAAATCCAAACTGAATCTGGGAAGACAAGTTTTCGAAGCCGCCGTTCCGCTCACTCTCGCCTCGGGTCGAATCGAATCCGAATCCGACTCCGAGTCCGAATCTCTGGTTGTCTTTCTCGACTGGCGAAGCCTTCTAGTCGACAACACCACCCCACTCCACCACTTCACCTGGCCATATATATTTCTTGTATCGGGTTTTCCATTGGTTCGGGCTTTTTGGGTGTTGTTTGTTGCTGCCTTTTGCTTTTTGTTGATTAGTATGCATATGTATTTGTGCTGAAGATATCGCTCGCACTGCTTGCGGTGTCGTTACGAAACCACATATAAAAAGTTTTTTATTCGAAATTTATTTAAGTCTGCCTCCTCAACACACATCCAAAGTGTTTTATTTATTTATTTATTTTTCCTTCATACTATTTTTTTTTTTTACTCTAATGCGGCTTAGTTTTTTTTTATTAAGCGATTAACAAAGACCAGTTAGCAACGCGGCTTTTTTGATTGTGAGAAGAATTTTGGGGGATTTTTCTGGCCTCAGGGGAGGTCTTATTCTGATTTTGGAGCTTGTAGAATATTAGTCAAGGTTTAGAAAAGTATAATTGAACTAGGATTTATACATTTGAGTAAACTAATTTGAATTGGAATAAAGGTGGCTATTTGTAGGGCTTCAACTTATTTTAAAAATTTTAAATAGGTCAGGTCAATTTGAGTTGAGGATTTTAAGGGATGGCACAGTGAAATGGCATACTTTTAGAATTCTTTTAAATTGATTTCAAATTCCTATAGATTTCTAAACGATTTCGATTGATTTTAAAAAGTTTGAAGCTAGGTCTAGACACCCTATTTTGATTCTACCATTAACGGCAAACCTGTTACTGCTCATGTAGGCTACATAAAAAAGAGCCCTGCAAACGTGTGTGCCGGTAGTTTTTGTTTTTCGTAAACCCCCTCCTCTTGGCGCGTTTTCTGATTAAATTTAAATTGCTTTTTATTGTCGGGGGGTTGAGTTGTATTTGTTTTTATTTGGCTTCAACGCTCGACCTAAAACCAGATTCTATGGGTGAGTGAGGATGGGGCGGGGGCTCATTAATACAGGCTTCGTAGAAAACACATTTCAAAGTTGTTTTGTTGTGAGTTTTGTTTGAATACAATTTTTCTGGACATCAAACACAACAGCTGCTAAAAGCTTTCTTTATCCAGCGATTCCGGCGCGTTAATTTTGTAGTTTTGGTTGCTTTTCAGCAAACTGATAACGACGCTGTCACGTAAATAAGCCCTCACACAAGCCCCTAATCTAATCTTTTCGGTTGCGCCTGTCCGTGTCCGTGTCCCGTATATGTTGAAATTCGATTTATGCCAATTCACGGTCAATGTTTTCCCGATCCACCAAATCAATTGGTTCACTCTTTGGTACACACACATATCAGTACGAAAGCTTTACGCATTTCCGTTTCACTTTTTCGCTGTTAAGCAAGCCGCCAATCTGAATTATGCAATGATCGGTCGTTGAACGAACAGTTCGACTCTTCGGCTGTGAGCTCCTTTTCCTTCAGTCATTCTGAATCGAGAATTTGTACTGGCTACAAGTTCATTGTACGCACTTTTTGTGACTTTTTTCTCTTATATATTTGCTTTCGATATATTTTTGTGACTTTTTTCTCTTATATATTTTTTGCTTTCGATATATTTTTGTGACTGATGCTTATACCGGCGAGTTCAGTGCCTTCAGATAAGCTTAGGATGAATTATTGTGTGCCTCATAGCTTGTGTTATTATTGGAGCCATATTTAATTAATTGTACCCTAGAAACTGACTTTGATTATTTTCCCCACATGGAAGTAAACTTTGGTTTCGCTGAAAACTGTTTACGATACAAGCTCACATTTTACGTCAGTGCTAACTTTTAGTTAATTGCACAATTAGTCAGTGTAAAGGTTATTATTACAAGTTGACGTTCATTTTGATTACACGTTATATACGATTTAAAATATGTAATACCCCTTCAGTAATAGCTTCTATAGAACTAGAAACTAATTTCTTAGCAAAGAAACAAACGGTTATATTTTATATTTTTTCATAATATGAACTTATGAACAAAATTCTGATTTAATAACTTGTAAAAACACATAATTTACAAATAATGCTTTACAAATAATTATCAAATTGTAATTCTCAATTACTTTTATTAAAGAGAATTTGTGAGCACAACGGGGCTTGAACTTTTTGAACTTGATGTGCATTTAGCACCTTTTTTATTTTTTATTGTTTTCCTTTTATCGTGAAATATTTCCCACTTGATGTATGACTCACACTCTCGGGGCAAATAAATACTGGCACTAAGAGAGAGAGCATTTGTGTTGTGGGTGCTGCTGCTGCCGTTTTTGCTGTTGTCGTCGGTTTTCGGACTATAAATAGCCCAGCGCTGAAGATAAAATTTAAAATATTGCCATTTTTATTATATAAAATAGATGTGAGCTTGTGTGTGTGAGAGAGTGGGTTTGTTTGCCTGACTCTCCCGATATTGAAAATGCACCGAAATGATGGAGGAAAAACAATACGAAATATATTTTCGCTACTTTGGCCGTACATGTTCAATGTCCAATGGCATTTTGGGATTCCCGTGTGGGTAATTACCAATAAGGCATGCGTCGATTTGCCGGAATCGCTATACCCGGTCCCCAGTCCCACAGATCTCTCCCCCGACCCCCCCAAGTTGGTTTGCCATCATCATTATCGCTGCGGCGGCTTCGGCAATTGATTATTCACTCCACACACTTGCACACCGCCGCCCGTATATACTACATTGACGTTTACTTACTATGTATGTATAGTGAACCAAGTGTCGCAGCCGTTATTGCTCTCTCAGTCGGTTGCATTTCAAGTACACTTGTTGTTTTCCTCAATTTTTTTCATCGATTTTAAGGTGTAGGTGCCTGTTAGTAAATCTGCTGGGGCCTGTATTCATCTTGGATAGGTTGTTACTCCAAGTGATGTTTAGAATTTCTATCTTGGAATGATTATTCACTTATATATGATGTGGATTATGATTAATTTCATTTTATTACATTTCCATTTTAATTTTGAGCTTAACTTCTGAGAGTTCTGAAACGACCACAAGCTTATGTGTCTACATTTATATATAATATATTAATTCAATTTTGATAAGATAACATTGCGCTTTTTCTAATTGAAATGTCTCAAATACCGGTTAGCACTGGAAAGTACTAATGGCTTGCAAGAGACTCTTTCTTATATGATCTCTCTAGGACCTAGAGTCTAGGTTATTTATTTACAATCTTCCAGATAAGAACCTCTGTGTTTAATTAGCTGTACAAAGGTTTTACTTGCATTTATCTATCGATCAACCAGTCGATCGTTCTGGTATAGGAGTATAGGGGGTTGCAACTCTGTGGTTTTGCAAAGATTTCCCAAGAATCTATTTAACTATATACAAACGTAGTTGGCTGGAGAGGCCCGTCTTCGCAGTGCTTTTGTTGTTGCTTTTGATGCCCCACTTCCTCATTGGTTATTGTTATCACTGGGCTCTTGTTGTTGTTGCTCTTACGAAGAACAACTGTAGCACAAAGAAAACTGCTCGTGCACAGCTGACAGCTGCATCGCTCTATAAACACAACTACACATTCGTACATTGAGAAATGAGAAAAGAACCAACAACACAACATTGAGAGGCGGAGACGAGTGTGTCATCTATTTTTCACCCCGTGAGATTATACATTTTTACATAGTCACCTAGCTGGTAGGGGTGTGTGCTCGCTAAGAACGTGTGTGTTTGCCTTTTCTTTTGAGCATTCCATTGCACACGTTTTTCTTCCTTTTTTTTCCAAAAGTTTCCATTTGTAATACCTCGTAGATAACCGAGGGTATTTTGGGTTTTTTCATGAGGCGACGACTTCCTCTATGGAACTTGAATTATGAATAAGACTAAATTTTAAAAATGTGATTTATTTTACTATTTTTGCGGAGTGAATTAAACTTTAAAATAAGTTTCAAAGTGACTTCCAGATAAAATAAAGATTTATTGTTGTAGATAGATTAAATCTAAAAGGGATATCATCAAAGGACAATCCCTGAAAACTAAAAGATACAATTCATACACATTTAGTTGGTCGTTAGATATGTTTTGTTGTCGAGCTGTGGTCTTAATAATTGTCATCAAATTTATTTTCAGACCATTATCCTACGTTGATATTTTTTTCCATAATCTTATGAATTCTGGGTATCCTTTAGTCGTATCCTTTTACTTTTGTCCGTTCTCTTTGTTTCATATTTTTGGTGGTTGCTTGAGCGGTTGACGACTCCTGATGCCTGCGGCCAGCTGTTGCCGAGATCCTCGCGTTTCCTTATCCTGCCCCTACCCCTGTCCGTGTCTGTCCCATGACCCTGATCCACCTCTTCCTTTACCTCTCCGGCTCTTCACATCACCTCGTCGTCACTCTTCATGCTGTATATATCAGTGCATTGGCCTCTCGCCGTTTTTCCCTCAATGCTATTTGAACAAAAACGAAACTTGAAATTGTATTATTGCTCTTTTGGTGTCTGCGAGGTTTTATGGTTGTATATACATATATACATACATACAATATGCACGGTTGAATGTATATGTTTGTATGTATGAATTTCAGCTAATTTGTTTAAAGTTGACTGCGAATTTGTTGTTACCGAGGCATACGCACACACCACCGAGCACAGAATCAGCAGAGACGGAGAGCTGTCTATTTACTATGGAGGAGAGTTAAATAGCACTTGAAAGTGCATTTAGTATTAATACATTGATTAAATCTTTTAAGTTACCCTTGAGGGTAGCAGTTGTTTGTATCTTGTAAATTGCTGAAGAAGAAAACATTTTGAAAACACCAGATGAAGAAAAAGGAAGAGATTTTTTATCAAAACCAACCCTTTTTGTGCGCATTAGAGAGCATTTCAAGAAGTTTACACTGCGTTTTTTTTATTGTACAGACAATTTTGTGCACTTTGTGCCTCTTACAACCATCTGTTATTTTATGACACTTGGTTAATTTACCAGATATTGCGAAACCCGTGTTTTGCGGTCAGATTAATTGAATGGAATGGAATAAACACGTTCTAAACAAATCCTATTAATTTAAAATCTAGTTTTTGCCATAGAATTATTGTTATTTTTATGACCACAACTGTGTATTATTAATGAAGTTTTTTTTTTCAACCTTGGCGAAGTTTGGGCTTTTTTGTTTGACTCTTTTCTAGGCTACTTTTTTGATATTTTGAAATGTTGGTGGGGAGGGGGAGTTTTATTCGTCGTCGTCGGGGGTTTTCTTCTCATCTTCCCGTTCCTCCGTTTCGTTTATTCCATGGACTTGGTGCTTTCTCCCTCACTCCCACGGGCAGGTGTGCGCCCTTGACTGTTTAACTGTTTTACCCACTGGCAGTTGGGCAAAACGAAATAGAAATATATGTTTGTAGTTTCATTGTTGAATACATCCGCTCCTACCTTACCGTACGTACGCTCGGGTTTGCATGAGTGTGTGTTTGTGTGCGGCTCAAATTCCTAGCGAAAAAACAAACAGAGATAAGCCAGGCAAAAACGGTAGACTGAAAAGCAGGCACGGCGAAAATATGAACACTTAAAACAAAATCACACGCACATACACGGGCGCGCGCTTTGGCGAGTTAGAAGATCAGCGCTACGGTAAATCTACCTGAAAGCGGAAAATTTTCATATGCAAAAATGTCAAAAGTGAACAAAAAAAAAAAAAACAACAAATGGCAGAAATATGATGGAGCGACAGTGTGGCATGCTCTTAGCTTAGCATTCTCTTTCTATCAAGAGAGCGATCTTAAGAGAGTGCTTAAAAAAAAGAGAGTTAAATAAGAGAGCAATCACACACAACGAGCGAGTAACCCTACGTAGTAACGTAAACACAAAACAGCTGAGCGGGAAAACGTATGATCGCGGCGGCCGCGTAACGCAAAACAAACAAAAAGCGCCCAAGTAACGGTTTCGCGTTTGAATGGGAGAGTGGAAAATGCAAAAACAAAATACTCAAGTGCTTCCTTTCTTTTTTTTTTATCAAAAGTGTAGAGTGAAAAGTAAAAGAGAAAATAAGTCAAAACTAGAACGCACCGGAGCAGAAATCACCAATACAACACACAGAAAAGCAACAATCAACCAACCAAGTATGCCAACAATGCCATAAACGTGATTTTATACTAAAATTGGTCACCATTTTGCAGCATCTTTAGCAGCAACAACAACACCTTTTAGAGCAGCTACGTACATGCATATATGTCAAGAAGTCAACGTCCAATTTTTTAAAGTTCATTTTGGTGTTGCTTCCTTTATCGATTGCTGCCCCTCCGATAGCAAAAAAATACCCCTCGCCAATCGATAACTGTCACTAACCAACACTGCTCGGCGAGCGAGTGAGCGAAAACAGCTGATTGAGACGGGCGGCCTGTTGTTGTTGTTGCATTAGCTGTGCTTGGTTTTTTGGGCCGAGGAAACTTTTTCGCTGCCCCGTTGCGGAGCGAGCGTGAAAGGGATAGAAGAGAAAGGAAAAGAGACCAGAGATAAAGAGCAGAAACTACAACGTGTGACGTGGTGGGGGCATACAGGTGGCAAAACAGCTGTTTCAACAGCAAGAACAACAAAGAACAGCCTCGAGAAAATCGGTTTTATGTAGAAATACAATAATCGTAAGTACTCTGCGCTTGTTTGCTTGTTAATCAACTACTAAGCCCAACTATTTTTTATAGTGCCGTCTGCAGTTTTTCCAGCCAATCAACACATACACAAATATATAACGTAAGCGATTTAAATGTATTTTCCTATATGTCCAAATGTATATGCTTAGACGTGCAGGGCTGCAGGTTACTTTTTTTTTCGACACGCACATCTCAGAAGAGCCACACAACCTAAAAGAGAGATTAAAAACGGAATGAGACGTCGGCGACTGCCAAGTGCGCACATTAAATTGCAAACTTGTTTTCATTTCTTCGATCTCGCTCACTTACAAAAAGAACAACAACAATAAGGAAAAACACAGCAAGTGATACAAGGCACGTACATTCCAAATGCGACGAGAGGCTAAGAGAGGCGCACAGCAGCACACACCAGAGTGTGACCGAAAAAAGAGAACGATCACTCACTCGCTGCTCTGTCGCACTTGTAATAAACGAGTGCACGCCAGAGAGCAAAGAGAGCAGCAGCAACAACAACAAGAGCAAGAGCAAGCAACGGGCAACCACTTGAAAGCAACTCGTTTCGATTTCATTTAGCAGATACCTTTTGTACGTTGATTAAGATACCTTGGGACTCACAGACAGACACACTGCAAAAGTGTCCCCCACACAAAAGAAATAGCAGCAAACAAACTGCATTTGCAAAGAACGTACAATACAATAAACACACAATTCAAAACCAGTGCCAAAAAATAAATAATAAAATATTCCACAAATATCCAAAAATGTCTTGAGTTAAAGAGTCGAAGAACGCGTAAAGCGTGAGTTGTGTGAGTGTGTGCGAGCGCACCCCAATACCAGTGCAACCGAAGCACCAAAAGTAAAGTGGTTAAAAAAGGCATATTACAAAAATTTAACAACATTTCAAGTGCTGAAAACTGAACAACAATTTCGTGTGCGTGTGCAAAGAAACGACGATATGTGCCTACAAGTGTGAGTGTGCACACACAAAAACACACTTTGATTGACAAAAACGTACTTATGTGTATCTATGTGCAACTAATATAATAGCTGTGGACAAAAAATAATATAATAAGCAGCAGAGCCAGAGTAGCAGCAGCAGTAAAATATATAAAAAATCAACGTATAAACTCAGATGATTTTTAGCGAAAAAGCGAAAAGAAAAATGATCAAGCAGCAGAAGCAAAAACAATAATAACAACAACAATTGCGGAGAAGCCAATCAAAACAGCAGTTGTCTCGCTTCAACGCGCTCGACCACGATCGACGAGAGAGTGAGCCAGAGCGAGAGCGAGAGCAGTCACGGACGTGTGCGAGCAGCCAGCAGCATTGATTTGATTGCTTGCTTTTGCTGTCTTTGATTTTGCTTATGGCCGCCGACTGACCTGAGGTGCTCTCTTACATACAAATATTTGTACATACCTATATGCGAGTGAGTGAGTGAGCAGGCAGGCACGCACCCACTGAGACAGCGCTTTGGCACCTGGCGCAGGAGTCGCTGCGGCACTTTCAATAAAACAAAAAAAAAGTGGAAGCAACAACAAGGAACGGATAAAAGCAGTGGCAAAGGCAACAGCAACAGCCAGCCTTCCGCCGCCCCGTCTCTCTCCCTCGTGAAACCGAAACAGGGACAGAGCGAGCATACATGCTGCCTACCTTAACCCAATTAAAATACCATATTATTTAACAAAAGAAATTGTGTTATTTGCAATCAGCGCACACATACACACAGGCAAAAAGAGCAAGAGGCAGTGAGATCGAGATTTAGAGAGGCAGAGGCAGAGAGAGCGCAATACTTTTTGAAAGTATAAAAAAAATTACAAATTACGGAAGTGAAATTCTCGAAACCGTGAAGAAATACAAATACAAAGAGAGTGTTGTGTATTGCCAGCCTGCATTTGAAATCCAAAAAATATTTATTTGTTGTAAGCTCAGCTTGAACAACGAAAGAAAAGCAAAAGAAAGACATTTACAATACAGTGTACAGGTGTTGATGGGTGTGCGTGTGAGAGAGCAAAATAGAGCTGTGCATATGTGTGTGTCACGTCTTAGCAACAACGTACATTTCGCGTTTACGATTACAACATACTAAATTCAGGCATTATTTGCACAGAACCAACAACAACAACCACAACAGACGCAGGAGAGCAGAACTTCCAGGCAGCTTCCAGGACCAGGATCACCTCCGCTATAGACTTCCTGCCACACAACGTGTGCTTCCCCCCTTCCTACTCCAAGTGCACGCTTCCAGCCAAGAACCGCTACCTTCCAACAATTTTCAAGCTGGCCAAACCACAGCTAAAAGAAGAAAAACCACAAATTAAGAAATCTTGGAAGAACAGGAGCAGGAGCAACTGAAGCAATTAGCAAGATCACAAGAAGTTAACCGATCGAGTAGAGGAAAGTGGACGACATTTATTGCGACCCAATTGGCGGCTAGCTGCGCGCACGTTATGACCAATTCGATTGCGTCAACGAAATGCCTGCCGCCCAATGTTTTATCGACCGGCAACTATGGAATGTCCCAGAGCCACCGCTACAACAACGATGATAGCAAGGAGTACATCATTGTCAAGCTCACCGATTCCGCCTTCCGTGCGATCGAGGAGTATCAGCGCGATGACAATGCCAAGCGTTTGCAGCCCAATCAAAGGGCCAAGATCCAGTTTGTTGGCAACGACGGTATCATACACTTCCCGTCGCGTCCAGCAGCGTCGGATCCTAATGGCAATGCTAATGGCAATGACAGCGGCGGCAACGGCGGCGGTGGACGAAAATTTGGCTTCACCATCAACAATATGGAGGGAACGCTGGAATGCGTCCAGCAGCAGCAACAGAACCTGGGAGTCCTCGGTGCCGTCACCCTGCGAATGCGGATTCATGCGAACGACGATGTCTACGACACGACACGCACAAAAATGGCCAAAGCCGAGGAGACGGAGAAGAGCAAGTGCATACGGGAGATTAAGCCAAATCAGTCGGATATTGGGCGTAAGGTGAAGAAGCCAACGTCCTCAGTGTCATCCTCCTCATCCTCCTCCGCCTCAGCCGCAGCTTCAGCCTTCTCCTCCTCAAGCTCCAATTCTGGTTCGACGACGACGGCATTTCACCATCACAGCAACAGCAACAACAGTGGGAACAACAGCAGCAGCAGCAATAGTTTTAATAGCAACAACAACCATAGTCGTAAGTTAGGTTCATCGCCATTTAATGGCCTAGGCGTAGGTTTGGGAGGCAACGGCGGCTCGTCCTCTGCCGCCGCCGCATATGCCTCACGTTCGCCCAATCCCAGCACGCTGGGCGCCAGCGGCACAGTCAATGGTCGCTACCACAGCGGCACCAGCAGCAGTAACAGTGGTGTTGGTGGTGGAGCCGCCACATCGCTGGCCTCTACCTTTGCCAACGGCATCTCCCATGGATACAACCTGAGCGGCAGCTCGCCAAGGGATGCAATGCCAGCGGCGGCAGCGGCGTCAGCAGCATCAGCCATTAATTCCTCTTCCTCGGCGAACGGACGCAGCAAAATGCAGCAAGGAGGAGGTCTCACCTCATCCTCGTCCTCCAGGAGTGCCAACAACAAGTCTTCGGGCGCCAACAAGATGTCGGATGTGTCTAGGCGCAACATACGGGAGCGCCTCATCCATTTGCTAGCCCTTAAGGCGTTTAAGAAGCCCGAGCTGTTTGCCCGACTGAAGAATGAGGGCATTCGGGATCGGGAGCGTAACCAGATTACCAACATACTCATGGACATTAGCACCATGGCGCACAATACGTACAATCTGCGTCGTCAGATGTGGAATGATGTGGACGAGAACTGGCAGTTCTTCAGCGAGCAGGAGCTGCAGCAATTGAAGCGCCGCAAGCCCCAGAATCTGACGCCTCCGATGAGCTCGGATGCGGGTAGCTCGACGTCTGGTCAGAGTCCTACATCGACGCACACCGGAAGTCCGCCGCCGCCCTCGAACAGCGGCGCTGGCGGAGCTGGGCCTGGGGGAGCCGGTGGCAGCATGAAGCGCACTAGCCTCGAGTACGACGAGACCATGTTTAGCACTGTTCAGCCCAAGAAGCAGCGCATCAGTCACTACAAGAAGGACACTCCGCCATCGGGGACCTCGTACTCAACCTCCTCAGCCTCCGGTTCGATGTCGATGCTGGGTTCCTCGATGAACTCTAGCCGGAATCGTTATACGCCACCTCAGCGCCAGCCTGGACCGCTGGATGATCACAGCACCAGTGATCTTAGCTACAATGTGCTGGACAACATGGAGGAGTTTATGAGCTCGACGGCAGCTGCAGCAGTCACGCAGCATCCAGCATCGATGGAGCAGCAGCAGCAGCAAACGCATATTCATCCAAGGAGCAGCAGTAGTAGCAGCCGGCGAGGCAGCTCCTCAATTGGCAATGGAGTCGCGACCAGCAATGGGGTCGGTGGAAACAAGGATAAGCGCAATTCCACCGGCAGCAATTCAAGCAGCTCCAGTGGCTATGAAACGCAGCAGGAAAGGCAGCAGCGGACAACGGCATCCACAATGTCGGCTAGCCGCAGCAGTAACAAGTCATCCGCCTCAGCCTCCTCCTCTTCCGCGACAACGCCGCCCAAGCTAGCGGCTAGCTTTGTGCCCGCTGCAGCATCCGGACCCAGCAAGCAGCGAATGCCACCCCAGCAGAGTGAATATAATTCGTCGTACAACAATGGTAACAACACCACGCATCAGCATGCAGCCTCCAACAGCAAGAAACGTACGAGTAGTAGTAGTGGAAGTGGTAATCCCAATGGTCAGCGTCAGAGGAATTCCAGTTCCTCCAACTCGGGCTATCAGCAAGTGCCACCACCAAACTCTTCCTCGTCCTCCAACTCACGATCCTCCCTCCAGCAACAACAGCAAGTGCATCATCAACAGCAGCAGCAGGCGCAACAACAGCAGCAGCATCATTACCATCATCAACAGGCCAAGCAGCATCCATCGCCCACGCAACAATTGGCAGCTGCCGCCCATGCCTATGCGCATGCCACGGCGGATACGGATGCCTCGTCCTTGCCCCGCTACGACTTTAGCCAGTTCGTTCCCATCCAGTCGGTCGAGGGGCGGCGTCGGTACAAGACTGAGTTCGAGAGCGATTACGATGAGTACTGCAAGTTGTTAACCCGCGTTGAGGATGTACGCATTCGGTTCCAGGACTTGTCCGAGCGCTTGGAAAGCGCCCGGCGCAGTGACTCTGGGTATGGCGACTACGATCACATCAAGCACCAGATAGTGTGCGAATATGAAAGGATCAAGAACGATCGCACTGTTTGCGAGGACAAGCAAAGGTTCGACTACCTGCATGCCAAGCTGGCGCACATCAAGCAGTTGGTGACGGATTATGACAAGACTTTAATGAGTGCAGCCTCCAATAATGTGGCGGCGACGACAACGGCGACGGTGCCACCGAATCCAGCGGTGACCGAGGCAACCGACAGATTGGCGGAGCAGCAGCGGAGGCAACACCATGCGGCTGAGACGATAGAACACCAGAAGCAGCAACGCCATCATCCCCAACAGCATCACTCACAGGAGCAACATCATCCGCAGCATCCTCAGCAGCATCCCCAGCAGCATCAGCAGCACGATAGCGACTCGGATGACAGCTCGGACAGTTCTGATTCCAACGATGATGATGATGACGAGGACTGCGATGATTCCAACTCCAATACAGATGACGATGAGGCCCGCCGCTATTGATCCTGCTGGAACTGCTTCGATGACCCGATGACACTCAATATATACATACACTCTGGAGCTGGAAAAAAACATTCAAGTATCAAAAACTTGTATACTTTTGCAGCTCTAAGATACACTGATCCCCGCAATGTAAAAAGGCAAATAAAAACTAAACAAAAATAAAAAAAAAAAAACGTGGAAGAAACTATTACAACAAACACTACAAACTAATATAGTAAAAATGACGAAAAACAACACAAAAAAATACAACAACCAACAAAACCGAAAAACACCAATAAAAACGTTCTACAAGAAAATGTTCTACGGCAACAACAAAAAAACCTTCAAAAAAATGTTGAAACTATGTTAACAAAAACAAAACAAAAAAACTAAACGAAAAATTACAACTTTTGCGTAAATTTTTTAAATTTAAATTAAACTACAAGAATAAGTGTATGATGTTCTGCATCTATGAACTATATATACACACACACATGAGTACATAACAAGAGAAGTCGGAAGATGAGGATGATGGAGGCAAAAGCAAAAGCAAAATATACACGAGTTGTAGACTTAATTTTTCTGTTGAGCATATATATTGAGCAGCTTAAATAAGTAACTAAATGAAGGCAAAAAACACAATGTTTACCTTGCGTTTTTGTGCGTGTAATAATTATTATTACTATTATTATATTATTATTATTATCAACTTTTAAATATAGCCTGTACGTTTTTCGTTTTTAATCTAGACTCTTCTTATTTGTATTCTTGATTTTTTGTTACAAACAACGGCAAACCACACTACTCACTTACTCACACACAAACACACCATACCTACACCCACTACACACTCATCGAACATTTTTTTGCATTTTCGGGGCATAGCTTTTGTTTTAGATTTGTGTGTATAGAGAAGGAAGAGATCGAGAGAGAATGAGAGATAGGCCCAATAGTCCTGTATCCTGCATTCTGAATCTCAGAATCTGTACAGTGTGAGACTGGGATCGGGATGGGGATCCGGGACTGGGCTGCGGCTGCGAGTAGAGTTAACTGATATTGAGCCAATGTTTGCCTAGGCCTACGATGACCACAATTAAATTCCGTAACCGACGAAACTGACACGACAGATATAGAGATAAAGATGATAGCACCGCAGAAACTGAAAGAGAATCCAACTGCACATGGTAGAGGGAAAGGTAAAGGGGTTGTAAAGGTTGTACTTGCCGAATCTCCTGTTAACCTAACGCTCACTTTTTAGTATATTCCTTCGATAAATAAATAAATTTTAATACATTTATTTTCGCACCTTAGAGTTTGCTTAAAATGCAAGTTTATCAATGGGACAAATCTAAACTATAGATCAAGGAAGTTTATCGATTCGACAAATGTAAACTTACAAATCAAGGAATCGGAATCAGAAGGAATATACAGTCTTTATGAAATTCTTCAATTATAAAGTAAAAAAATCAATTTTTAAAGCTTGGTACTGTACTCCCTTAAACCCATTACCTATCCGTTAAAATGTGACAGGCGGATCAGATGTGTGTAAATTATATATATTTCACTTTAGTGGTGTTGCATGCGGGCGTGCCTCTAAACAATAGACTGAACTTTTTAAAAACGGCTTGTGTAGTGAAAAAATCTTTTGTTTTATATAGATAACTATATAGTTAATTTGTTATATATATATATTTGTTTTTGATTTTACAACCATTTTTTGTTTGGCGATCGGAAGCGTGCGTTTGTATATTTTCTAACATTTTAAATTACCTTTCAAACTATAGGGACTTTTTAGAAACAAAAATATAAAATATGTGTTTTATTTGCGGCTTTCAGACACACGTTATTATTGCTCAAAAAACTACATATGAGAGGACTAATAGAAATGATATACTTAATGGTTGTATCACAGCTATATACTGCGACCCCCTGAGTTGTTTGCTTTTAGTTTTAGAACAACTCTAAGCTTCCTTAAGTAAAATAGTAACGAAAACAAAACAACAAAGCAGGCAAAAGTGAGAGGTAAAGAGATAGTAACGAAGTCAGTCGCTTAAAAAGTATAAAATAATTTGCTGAAACAACTCTAGTGTCCAAAAAGAAAATCTTGATAGGAAAACAAACAAGACAGAGCATTGAGAAGAAGGATATAAAAGAAAAGTAACACGAAATTGATGAGAACCATATGAAATTTTAGCTATTTCGTTGCAATATTTTTTATATACGATATTTAAGTATAGTCGAGAGAGGGAGGGGAGGAAAAACAAAGAAACAAACGAATGGGAAAATCAAATGAAACAATGATGAGATCAAGTTGCAAAAAATCAAGCGTTTAAAATCGATTCGTAGCAATTACAAAATCAAGAAAACAAAATCATATACAATTTATATACAAGAAAACTAAATATATACACCATATATATATTATATACAACATTGACATTTGATAAGCAAACAAACGAAAACTTACTAGTTTTATAAATACATAAATGCCACGCCCACGCCCACACCAACAACAACACACACACACTGCAACACATGAACTAACAACACACAACAGCAATTGAGAAGGAACTTATTAACGATTAATGATTAACGACGATTGTGTGTAAGCCGATAAAACAGAAGGAGAAGGAGTAGAAACCAGATCAAGAGACATGAGAAAAATATTATTATTATTATTATTATTATTGTAAATCTAAGAGCAAAACCGCTGACAAGACCAGCAGAATGAAAAATCTTACAAAAAAACGAGATATTGTTATATACTAGTAATTATTAAGACCACAAACAAACAACAAACAAAAGAAGAAAGAAAGAAAAACTTGAAAAAAAGCATCAAAACAAGAAAAAAAAAATAAAAAATAGAATCAAATAAAATATTGAATCGAAAAAACGGCGTTTATTTATTATATTTTTGCAGGTTTTTACATTTCAGTTAAAAGTTTGGAATGCATGAATATAAATAATAGAATTTTTAAAAATTAAAATGTAAATAAGGGACAAATGTAAAAACTAGGAACTACAGAATGTCGATCTGTCACTTTGTTATGGCAACGTTAAAATATCGATTTATTTCGATACCGTTTCAATTTTCTTTTTTGCAAAAATCCTTCTTAATCTGAATCTGAATCTAATGCGCATTGAACATGACCCACGGTAAAACAAGGATCGTGTCTCCAGACACAGATCACCTTTTGTAAAAGATCTCTAATTATAAAATATACTCTTAACTTTTTGTTTAGAAGAAGAAGAGGCGCAGGAGGACAATGCTCAGGTGGCGGAACTCTCCAACGATTCTGATGCGCCGTTAAAGCCGAATGTAAGTAAAAACCTTTGGTTCCAGCTTAAGTTTTTATCATAATAACAATTTATTTTGGATTAGAATGACGAGGACGACGATTACGATCCCGAGGACAATCGTAAGAAGAAGAAGGGCAAGAAGCGCAAGACCAGAAAGGGCGAGGAGAAGGGTCGCAAGAAGAAGAAGCGCAAGAAGAACGAGAGCGAGGAGGACAGCGACTTTGTCCAGCAGCAGCACGATGAGGAGGTCGAGTATCCCAGTACCTCAAAGCGTGGTCGTAAGCGCAAGGAGGAGAAGCAGGCAGCCAAGGAGAAGGAATCATCGGCTTCATCTGGTAAGGATAAAAAATTCTAATACATGTAAACACCCTTCCTCATTATTATTCTTTCCATTTTCCAGGCATGCCTTCCGTGGAGGACGTCTGCTCAGCCTTCAGCGTGTGCGACGTGGACATCGAGTACAGCGAGGAGGAGCTACAGAGCCTCACCACCTACAAGGCTTTCATGCAGCACGTGCGTCCCATTCTGCAGAAGGAGAATCCCAAGATTGCTGCCCCCAAACTGATGATGCTGGTGGCCGCCAAGTGGCGTGAGTTCTGCGAGAGCAATCCTCACATCCAGCAGGAGGGCAGCAGTGGTGCTGGCGCTGGGTCCGGCAACTCAGGTGGACAGGCGCGCAGTGTGGCCGGTGATGAGGCAGGCGATGAGCCGCGATCCTCGCGCTCCTCTCGCAACGAGAAACCCGACGATATCTACGAGGAGGCAGCCGAAGAGGAGGAAGAAGAAGAGGAGGAAGAGCTAAAGAAGCCACGGCGCAAGCGTAGCGGGCGAGGCAAAAAGGGTCGTCGACCCTCTGGCAAGGTGCCCACTTTAAAAATCAAGCTGGGTAAGCGCAAGCGCGACAGCTCCGACGACGAGCAGGATGTCAGTGGCGCCTCTGAACGTGACTCGGATTTGGAGTTTGAGCGCATGCTCCAGAAGTCTGACGATAGTGCCGACGAAAAGGAAGCGGCGGCACCCTCAGGCTCCTCCTCCAAGGCAGACAACTCGGCTACCCCAGCTGCTGCCCAGGATGATGGCGCTCCTGTGGTGCGCAAAAAGGCCAAGACCAAGATTGGCAACAAGTTCAAGAAAAAGAACAAATTGAAGAAGACCAAGAACTTTCCCGAGGGCGAGGATGGCGAGCATGAGCATCAGGATTACTGCGAGGTGTGCCAGCAAGGTGGCGAGATTATACTCTGCGACACTTGCCCGCGGGCTTACCATTTGGTCTGTTTGGAACCGGAGCTGGATGAGCCGCCCGAGGGCAAGTGGTCTTGCCCGCACTGCGAGGCTGATGGTGGTGCCGCCGAGGAGGAGGACGATGATGAGCACCAGGAGTTCTGCCGCGTGTGCAAGGATGGCGGCGAGCTGCTCTGCTGCGACTCCTGTCCCTCGGCTTATCACACTTTCTGCTTGAATCCCCCACTGGACACCATACCCGATGGCGACTGGCGTTGTCCCCGCTGCAGTTGCCCGCCGCTCACTGGCAAGGCAGAGAAGATCATCACCTGGCGCTGGGCAGTGCGTGGCGGCGATGATGGTCCCTCCACTTCGAAGGGTTCCAAGAGCAGCGGCAACTCGCGAGTTCGCGAGTATTTTATCAAGTGGCACAACATGTCGTATTGGCACTGCGAATGGGTGCCAGAGGTCCAATTGGATGTCCATCATCCTCTGATGATTCGCTCTTTCCAGCGCAAATATGATATGGAGGAGCCACCCAAGTTTGAGGAGTCCCTGGATGAGGCGGATACCCGCTTTAAGCGTATTCAACGACACAAGGACAAGGTGGGCATGAAGGCCGACGAGGATGATGTGGAGCAGTTGGAGGAACGCTTCTACAAGAATGGCGTTAAGCCCGAGTGGCTCATTGTCCAGAGGGTCATCAATCATAGGACGGCCAGGGATGGCAGCACCATGTATCTGGTTAAGTGGCGTGAGTTGCCCTACGACAAATCCACTTGGGAGGAGGAGGGTGACGATATTCAAGGTCTCCGACAGGCCATTGACTACTATCAGGATCTGCGAGCTGTCTGCACCTCGGAGAACACACGCTCCAGCAGCAAGAAGAGCAAGAAGGGACGCAAGTCCAAGCTCAAGGTGGAGGATGATGATGATCGGCCGGTGAAGCACTATACCCCACCGCCGGAGAAGCCCACCACGGATTTGAAGAAGAAATACGAGGGTCAACCTGCTTTCCTGGAGGGCACAGGCATGCAGCTGCATCCTTACCAGATCGAGGGCATCAACTGGTTGCGTTACAGCTGGGGCCAGAGCATAGACACCATCCTGGCCGATGAGATGGGTTTGGGCAAGACTATACAAACGGTGACCTTTTTGTATTCCCTGTACAAAGAGGGCCATTGCCGGGGACCCTTCCTGGTGGCCGTGCCTCTCTCCACTTTGGTCAATTGGGAGCGTGAGTTTGAGCTCTGGGCTCCAGACTTCTACTGCATTACCTACATAGGCGACAAGGACTCGCGAGCGGTTATACGTGAGAACGAGCTCAGCTTCGAGGAGGGCGCTATACGGGGAAGCAAAGTGTCCCGTCTGCGTACGACGCAGTACAAGTTCAATGTCCTGCTGACCAGCTACGAGCTAATCTCCATGGATGCCGCCTGCCTGGGCAGCATTGATTGGGCCGTGCTAGTGGTGGATGAGGCACATCGCTTGAAGAGCAACCAGAGCAAGTTCTTCCGCATTCTCAACAGCTACTCCATAGCCTACAAGCTGCTGCTGACGGGAACACCCCTGCAAAACAACCTCGAGGAGCTGTTCCATCTCCTCAACTTCCTGAGTCGGGATAAGTTCAACGATTTGCAGGCCTTCCAAGGTGAGTTTGCGGATGTGTCCAAGGAGGAGCAGGTGAAGCGTTTGCATGAAATGCTAGGACCTCACATGCTGCGTCGCTTAAAAACGGATGTCCTGAAGAACATGCCCTCCAAGTCGGAGTTCATAGTGCGTGTGGAGCTGTCAGCCATGCAGAAAAAGTTCTACAAATTCATCCTCACCAAAAACTATGAGGCTCTGAACTCCAAGAGCGGCGGCGGCTCTTGTTCCCTGATCAACATCATGATGGACCTGAAAAAGTGTTGCAATCATCCGTATCTCTTCCCCTCCGCCGCTGAAGAGGCACCCACCTCTGCTGGCGGTCTGTACGAGGTCAACTCCCTAACCAAGGCTGCAGGGAAGCTGGTTTTACTCTCCAAAATGCTGAAGCTGCTCAAGTCGCAGAACCATCGTGTGCTTATTTTCTCGCAAATGACAAAAATGCTGGACATTCTGGAGGACTTCCTCGAGGGCGAGCAGTACAAATACGAGCGCATTGATGGTGGCATCACGGGCACCGTACGCCAAGAGGCCATCGATCGCTTCAATGCACCCGGAGCCCAGCAGTTTGTGTTTTTGCTGAGTACCCGAGCTGGTGGTTTGGGCATTAATTTGGCCACAGCCGACACGGTCATTATTTACGACTCGGATTGGAATCCTCACAATGATATCCAGGCCTTCTCCCGCGCCCATCGTATTGGTCAGGCCAACAAGGTGATGATCTATCGGTTTGTCACTCGAAATTCTGTGGAAGAGCGTGTAACGCAGGTGGCCAAGCGGAAGATGATGCTCACGCATCTGGTGGTTAGGCCTGGCATGGGCGGCAAGGGTGCCAACTTTACCAAGCAGGAGCTGGATGATATCCTTAGATTCGGTACCGAGGATCTGTTTAAGGAGGATGACAAAGAGGAGGCCATTCACTACGACGACAAGGCAGTGGCTGAACTCCTGGATCGTACGAATCGCGGCATTGAGGAGAAGGAGTCCTGGGCTAATGAGTATCTCTCATCCTTCAAGGTGGCCTCTTATGCCACCAAGGAGGAGGAAGAGGAGGAGGAAACTGAGATTATCAAGCAGGATGCAGAGAACTCTGATCCTGCCTACTGGGTGAAACTGCTGCGCCACCACTACGAGCAGCACCAGGAGGATGTGGGTCGCAGCTTGGGCAAGGGCAAGCGTGTTCGCAAGCAAGTCAACTACACAGATGGCGGCGTTGTGGCGGCAGACACCACTCGGGATGATTCCAACTGGCAGGACAATGGCAGCGAGTATAATTCGGAGTACTCCGCAGGATCCGATGAAGATGGCGGGGATGATGACTTTGATGACCAGAACGGCGGCGGTGATAGGAAGGCTAAGCGGCGTTTGGAGCGTCGCGATGATCGTCCCCTGCCCCCGCTTCTGGCTCGCGTTGGCGGCAACATCGAGGTGTTGGGCTTCAATGCCCGCCAGCGGAAGAGCTTCCTCAATGCCATCATGCGCTATGGCATGCCTCCCCAGGACGCCTTCAACTCGCAGTGGCTGGTTAGGGATCTACGCGGCAAATCAGAGAGGAATTTCAAAGCATATGTCTCGCTTTTCATGCGGCATCTGTGCGAGCCGGGAGCAGACAATGCCGAGACCTTTGCCGATGGCGTGCCACGTGAAGGACTCTCCCGTCAGCATGTGCTCACCCGGATTGGTGTGATGTCCCTTATACGCAAGAAGGTGCAGGAATTCGAGCACATTAATGGTTACTACAGCATGCCGGAGTTGATCCTCAAGCCCTGTGAGCCGGTGAGATCTGCTCTCAAACAGCAGGAAGCTGGAACGGCTCTAGAGGCTCCACCTGCTGGCGTGGTCAAGGTTGATGTGGACAAGAGCGCCACCACTAGCAACAGCGCCACTCCCGCCACCAGTGCGGCACCCAGTCCAGCGCCAGCTTCGGAAAAGGGCGACGAGAAGGATAAGGAAAAGGACAAGGACTCCTCTGAGAAGGAGAAGGAAAAGGAGAAGTCCTCGCCGGAGAAGAGCAGCGAGGTGAAGCAAGAGCAAGAGGCTGAAGGCGGCGACAAGAAGCCCACGGATGTCAAGGTGGAGCCAACGGCAGAGGAAGCTGACACAAAGCCTGTCAGCGAGGCAGCCGAAGTCAAGGCCGAGCTGGCCAAGACAGAGCCCAAGGAAGAGGCCAAGGAACCTGAGCTCAAGGAAGAGCTCAAGACCGAAGAGGAGGATAACAAAGAGAAGGAGAAAGAGAAGGAAAAGGAGAAGGAAAAAGAAAAGGAGAAAGAAAAGGAGAAGGAAAAGGAAAAGGAGAAGCTGGAGGACAAGAAGCCAATGGCAGTCACAACGACAGTGATTGACGATGACGACGATGATGTGATGATCGTCAAAGAGGATGGTGAGCTAGAGAAGCCCAGCGCCAGTTCGCCCAAGGATCATAAAGCAGCCGCTGCCGCTGCAGCCGTGGCAACTGGCGCCGCCGCCGGCAAGGCTGGAGTAGAGGACAGCTTGGAGGTTCTCAAGCGCAAGTTCATGTTCAACATTGCCGATGGCGGCTTCACCGAGCTGCACACCCTGTGGCTCAACGAGGAGAAGGCGGCGGTTCCCGGCCGGGAGTACGAGATCTGGCATCGTCGCCACGACTACTGGCTGCTGGCGGGGATCGTTACCCATGGCTATGGTCGCTGGCAGGACATCCAAAACGATATTCGCTTTGCAATAATCAATGAACCCTTTAAGATGGACGTGGGCAAGGGCAACTTTTTGGAGATCAAGAACAAATTCTTGGCCCGCCGCTTCAAGCTGCTGGAGCAGGCTCTGGTCATTGAGGAGCAGTTGAGGCGTGCAGCCTACCTGAATCTTGCCCAGGATCCCAGCCATCCAGCAATGTCGCTTAATGCTCGCTTTGCCGAGGTCGAGTGTCTGGCCGAGAGTCATCAGCATCTCAGCAAGGAGTCGCTGGCGGGCAACAAGCCTGCAAATGCAGTGCTGCACAAGGTGCTCAACCAGCTGGAGGAACTACTCTCCGATATGAAGAGCGATGTGTCCCGCCTGCCGGCCACTTTGGCACGTATTCCGCCCGTGGCCCAGCGCCTGCAGATGTCCGAGCGATCGATCCTCTCCCGTTTGGCAGCCACTGCCGGCAATGCCTCCAATGCAGGTGGGTTTTTAGACATATTTAACTTAATTTTAAATAATTTAATCATTTTAATTTATTTCTTTTGCAGCTCAATTAATGGCACAATTCCCGGCTGGCTTCCAGGGCACAACATTGCCAGCATTCACTGGCGGACCGGCTGGCAATTTCGCCAATTTCCGGCCACAGTTCTCGGTGCCCGGTCAGCTATCGAATAATTCCGGCGCCTAAGGCTGCAAGGCAGGCAACACTCTCCTCAATAATAATATCTACGTTTAAGCGCATTCGTATTCGTATTCCATGCAAATATATACTTTACTCTCGAGCTAAGAATTTAAATTTCAAAACACACACACCCACGTACATATATATATTTATGATAATCATTTGCAATGAAATCTCGATATCGCGTTCACACAAATAATTAAAATTCTACATGTTCTGACACTTGACGGAATGGCGGTAGGATGTTTGGATGTTGGCCTGGCTTCCAGTTACGACACTGATATGCTCCCGGGGCGGATCTCGCGGCCAATTCACACATACGACAAGTTAAATAATTATTCTTATTTACTTACATTACTTACTATGTGATTACAACATAATCTAGATACAATATATAAATGTATTGAATTCCATTGCAAAGAACAAGCTGTGTTATTTATTGGGAGTGGCCTGGTAAAGTTAATTGCATAAATTAACCAAAAAAGCATCAAATTAAATTCGGAACGCTTTTCTAAGCTAGTTTTTTCTAGGTTAAATCATTAGAAATTACCTTTTTTTTTAAATTTTGAAAAATTTAACCACAAAGAAAAACTTCAAAACTTGATTCCCATTTGGTTTAAGCGATAAAAGTTGCGTTTTATTCATAGCTTTTTGTTTCGTTTCGTATATATCATCATGTTCCATGTATGTATATTAATATAAATTAGTCAAGTTCTGTATATATATCTGTGGGGTGTATATATATATAATTTGTAAATATCAAATACATAATCAGTAGACATAACTGCAATACTTGTTTCGCTTCACAATCGATAATCATGTAATGAGTCTGCGATGAAATTCGTGCAACGCCTTGATATATATATTGCTGATCCGTGTGATTAATATCAGAAACTGTTTACAACATTTCGCACCTTGCTATTTACACACAACGAAAAAAACAAACAAATTAAACAATTACCAATTTAAAATTACAAATTACATGGAATAGCTGTGGCACTGCGAGAGCGCCTAATACAATTACGCACATTTTAAATTACACAATTACATACAACAAAAACAAGGGGCAAAACAAGAGGGATATAACTGAAAATAAACGTATAAAATATTTACACAAGCTGGACTTGAATATTATGGTACATGCTCTGGCAAAGAAGGTAGAATTAAGGCTTAAGACTACAATAATTAGGCGACTAAATAATTAATAGCATACATAATAGCAGCAAATATTTCCAAAACTGAGCTTAAAATAGTAAATAACAAAACGCACAAAAGCACAAAACTTTAGAACAATATCTTTAGGAGAATAGAGGGAATATATATATAATAGAGTCCTTCATAGCCAGGATGATGATGGGTACACGACTATCATCATCAGTTAGGAAATTGAGCACAGCTTCTTAAGCTCGCCCTCGGTCTCGTCCACCTCAAGCTGCAGGTTGCTGGCGGCATTGGGCAGCGCTCGACCCTCAATGTTGGGTAAATACGGTTCGTAGTCCAGACCCTTGCGCTCGTAGAATAGGAGATAGGCGGCACTGGGATCGATGACTGGAGGCTTCTGTGATATTTCGCGGCAGGAGCTGTCGTTGTAGCAATACCAGGAACCAGTTGCATTGGCTGCATAGGAAATGTAGTGGCCACCATTCAGCATGCCCGAGTGAGACTGCAAGAAAAGAGGGAAGGAAATAGTATCTGCCTGGAATTAAGTTAACACTTGGAGACTCACCACCACTGCGTAGAGCCTGTACTTGGGATCAAACTCATCCACCTCCGGCTTGAGTCGATGCTGGTGATAATCCTCAAACTCCCCGTCCACTATGGGCGTTTTCGTGAGACTCGTGGAGATTAGGCGTTGTCGTCGCCTTGCTGCATTGATGGTTTTGCTCTGTCGCAGAATATTATTCCCAGCAGAGACGGGCTTCGCCTCTGTTTCCACCTCCTCCTTGGTGGGTGCCTCGATTTCATCCAGCTCGCTGACAACTTCATTACTCGCCAGCGTCTGTGTCATCACATCTCCCTCGTCCGTTTTAAGTTCTAGTAGCTCCTTGTGCCGCAATATCGTCTCCTGGGGCACAGAGGCCAGATACGGCGTAGGATCAAAGTCATCAAAGGGAAAGTGTACCACTTTCTGAGACTTGACCCACTTGCCGTTGACGCAGTTGAAGCGCTTCAAGTGAACAATCTAAACAAATAAATTTTTTGAATTATCGAATTTGATTTTGAGAGTTTAAAGACTTTCTAAAACCCACTAATATCGGTGGCAATTTCCATATCTGCAGCTTCTTTGTGGCAGGCTTTTTGCCCTTGCAATGACTGCAGTGATACCACTGCTCCAGCTGCTCCTCCGAGGTGAAGGCCCGCAGACAGTGATTCAAGTCTACGGGCTCCACCTGTTCCCGCCGACTTATGGCAATGGTCTCGTGATCCACCCACAGCTGGTAATCAGAAGGTTAGTACTTCATAATATCCTTGAATCAGGTAAAACTTACCCGCTCCAAGGTGCTCTGATAGCGTAAATGCAAGGCTGTGGGATCCCAGTCGATGGCAATGGTAAAGTCTTCGAAATATTTGGTTGTGGGAGTGTACGACAGCGAGGCGGTGTACTCCGGCGTGGTACGCTTCGTCTCCAGATTTGGTAGCGATGGGAATTTAGTATTCATTTTAGGCGTCGTTGAAGTACCTAAAAAAAATAAATTAAAGGTAAAGGTTTACATAATTACAATTAAAGGGGTTAATTCGGTGCAAACATGCAAACTTTAAAGTCTTCACAAAAAAACTCTGTTTTGTTTTTTTAAACTCACTGGACACGGCATTGCTGATGGGCGGCAGGGCTCCCTGAAGCACATAGTCATTGTTGCAGCGAATCTCACAGCCGCGACAGAAGCTGGACCACGGGCAGATGGCACAGGTCAGACCGTCCGCCTTGACCGCACGAAGCGTAAAGGGAAAGTCGTAGCCCAAGCTGTCATCGCTGCCAAAAAACCGAATCTTAAACATACTCGATATTTCCAACGTTTTGCTGTACTCACCAATCGGCGGCATGATTAGCCTGCTCTGTGGTGGCGGGCAGGGGACTGAGCAACCTGCTCACCTGCAGCCACACGGCGCAATAAAGATCCTTGTGGGTCCCTCCCTCGTTGTTGGGGATGAGCAGCGGCACACCAAACAAGCTCGGCCGCGTCTTGTGGTAGGAGAGGAAGTAGCTGTCGTGCCGAGTGATCTTGCGATGCACGGCCACCAGATACTTGCCCGGTTTGTGGGGCTGCGAGGAGCGGCGCGAGTAGACACCGCTGCTGGTCTCCGGCTGTGAGGTGGTTATCTGATCCGGTTGATCTGGCTCCTCCTCGTTGCCCTCCTCCGCCTGCTCGTCCACATCCGCTTCGAGGCTGGCGCCCAGCGTGTGCGCCGTTGAGCTTAGGCCACTGGAATCGTTGGGTGATGTCCGATAGGAGCCGTCATCGCTGCCACTACCATGCCGGCTGCTCACAGGCGCCATGTCGACTGCCATTGGAATGGGCTCCGTCAGGGAGCTCTCCATGGAGTTCTCCCCGGAGTGATTGGTGTAGGAAATGGAGCTGGTGTTGCTCTCCGTGTGCAGCAGCTTGGCGGCGGACACTCGCTTCTGCTGGGCAGCTGCATTGCCTTGCATGAAATTGTTCTCCGGACTGGAGCTTAGGATGAGCGACTCCTGCACCGAAAGTTCGCATTAGTTTAGATCAGGTTAAGTTCGGGGTTAGTTTGGCAGGATTGGTAGTGGGTGTATGTGGTGTGGTGTGTATTGATGAGTGTATTAAAGCTTTGGGGTAACAACTAAATTAACCAAGGGTCATCAATCAACTTGTAAAATGTACAATCTACCATTCAGGGATGCCAGGGAAATAGCTGGGGGTTTATTTCGATTTAAATTGTGTTTAAAATGAATTAATTATTATTCATTATAAATATAATAATATTAATTAATACAAATTAATTAATTTTATTACATCAGCTATTTCTGTGGCACCCCTGCACATCTAGAGTTCTATGGGATAAACGCTCAACTTCCAAAGTTCTACATTTAATTTGTACAAATTGTTTATTGCAGGTGTTTAAAATATAACTATGGTTTATTTTTGGGTTAATTCGTGAAGTGTCGGTGGGGATTGTGACACATAAGTAGATATAGCTTTAAAAGTATATTAAATTTTAAAAAGATGCCCAAAGGGACGCAATAAAATATTTCTTCACAACTCGGTAATACCCCTTGATATGTACATTAGACTTCCATTAATAATCCATAGCTACAGAATATACAAATAACAAAACTTGTCCAACAGCAGCATCTAACACAATCCAAAATTTCTATCTACAAAGGGAAAATGTCATGTCAAAAATACAAGAATAATCGCCCTTATTGGGTGTAGGAAATCGGCAAGGAGCTATGAGAACTATGACTAGAAGCTACACAAGGTGTAAATTATAATTCACAAGCTTCCAGCTCTGTAACCAAAAGAAAACAACAAAGGATAGCAAATAGGTGATTGAAATGTTGATTGTTTTGAATCGGTTTTTTGGGTTTTGTTTTAAGCAAAATATTTACAATAGATATAGATAGAAGAATGCCAGCAACAAATTAGATATGATTAGTAGAAGGAGAGGTATTATAGATTACAAATAATTAAGTTCAACTTGGTAGTGTGCGAATACAAAAGGTACGAAGAATATACAAAGTAGAGCTGAAAATAAATTGATTTTCAGTGAATAAATTTATTTCTAAGAAATTCTATAAGTTAAATAATTCGATTATTTCCAGCTCTCTTAGTTTTTGTTTATATTTTTTTTTTTTGTAGTTAAAGAGGGAAGCCCACAAACCACGCAGCAGACGAAACGGCAACTGTTCATTTAACATATTTGTATTTAATATATTTAGATTGAGAGCTCGACAAGCTGCGCCTGGCTCCCTGTCTTCATTTGAGCTACTTTCGTTAGGCTCTTTCATTAACAACTCGCAGAGAGCAGCACACATTGAGACTCAGGAGATGAGCGAGAAAAGGTAAGACAGCGCCACTTGGCTGTAATCAATGCTCTATCCTAGGCAATGTAAGATCTGAAGTTCTGAATTTAAGAAACGATTGACTGCCCCAAAAAGTAGTTGGGACGTAAATCTAGATGATATTAAATACGTGTATGTTAATATAGTTTAGAAGCCATACCTTGAAGCAGAATAGGCTGTGGGGCATGCACTCTCTCTTTCCAAAGCACCGGCTTACCTTTCCGGCCTCATCTGGCAGCAGCTCGTGCACTTGGTTGTCACCACATCCATTACCGCTGAAATTATTGGCATTGCTAAGGCTGTTGTCCGCCTCAACTGCCTCTAAACCCACGGAATGGCCATTGCAGAGGACGCGGGATGAGGCACGTTGGCTGGTGGAGGTCTGTAGAGTGCTCAGCGAGGACAGCGACGTGTCCTGGGCTGTCATGAGAGCTGTGTACAAGTCAACACTATGATAATTTCACGTCCAACTTCAGGCTTTAGCTTACCCGAACTACGCTGTATATCCTTGAGTCCTTGCTCTATGTGCATGCTGAGCCCAGAGTTGGAGCGCGTTCGAATGCTCTGCTCGGGCAACTGATAGACATACAGCTCCTTGGCGCTCTGCATTCTCAACTTCTCCTCGTCGGCCAGCACCTGCCGTATCTGGGAGTTCCACAGCTCGCAGACCAGCATCAGATTGGGCTGCAGCGAGCAGAGCTTGGCCAGCTTGTGCTTCATGTGCGAATACTTGCACTCCGAGTTGAGACGAAAGCCATACTTAATGGGCACGCTGCCATCCAGGAGGATAACTGTCGATAAAGAAGCTCGTGAAATATAAATTAAATTAAATGGAAACCACCGTTGACTTACCCAACACCTCCAGATACACATAGTTCTCCACTGGCAGCGGCAGACTGAGCAGGCTGAAGGGATCAAAGCGCACAGACTCGTGGCCACAACTCAGGCAGCTGACCTTGGACTTGAGCTGCCCGTAAAACAGATCAATAATTATCGACTGATTGCGGGCATGGTGCTGTGACCAGGCCTCCGCGGCCACTAGCTTGTCGGGCCTTCCATTGGAGTCCTTCAGCTCGCTGTATGGCTTCTCCATCACACGATTAAGATCCTCGTGCAAGGCATCCAACAGCCACTCGAGCAGCTCCTGGGAATCATGCTGACCGCCGCCTGCAAACTGCGGGGCATGCTTGTTGACGCAGAAACGCAGCTTAAGCGGCGCCACTGAACGCGTCGTGGCCGTCCACACCTCCTTGAGGAGCTCAGCATAGCGCATAGCCAGCTGTCCCCGGGTGCCCAGCTTGTTGGCTGCATTCAGCTCGAAGCGATGCATCTCCCGCTGGAAGTACTGGGCCAGAGGTTGGGTGTTGAACAGCACCTGGAGAGCTGCATTCATGAAGCAGGTGTTGCCCAGGTTGTGCAGTCCTGTGGCTCCCGGTGCATGCACTGACATTATAGAGCTGCGGGTCAGGCGACGTCGATCTCCTGGGGTTCCGCAGGGTCCCTGGCCACTCTGGGCGCTAGCCAGCGAGCCCAGTTCCTCGGGCCAGGTCAGGTCCTTGTTGCGAATCTCCAGCAAAAGCTGATCATTGTCCCGTATAAGAAGTTCCTTTAGGCACATGGCATCTTCCTCCAGAAGTAATATGGCACCATTGTCCTGCTGGGGCACATGCCACAGCCTTATGTCCTCCGCTTTGAGACGCAGCTGCTCGCACAGGAACTCACCCACCTGGCGCACTGTGGCCAACCTGCTGAAGGCCGCCGTGTAGGCCAGGTATCTCTTTGGCGGTTGCAAAACGCTGCTGGCTGCAATTGCTGCATAGCCTCCGCCGGAGGCCAGGACCCCATAGCCACCGCTTACTGTGGAGCCCCAACTGCCCAGTTGGGCGCCCGATCCTCCTCCTCCTACAGCGCCCATCTGGGAGGGCTGCGCCTGGTGCAACAGGATACGCAGATTCAGCGGGTACAGCTCCAGTTCCACCTCCGAGTTGGGCGGTTGAATGACCTGTCGGGGCAATGGCAGGTTGTCTCCATACCATCGATTCAAAGCCTTCCACAGGGATTTGGGCACTAGCTCAAAGTCGTGGCTCTGCACCAGCGGCGTGTCCCTTTTGAGGTGACCTCCCTCGCCGGTGAGGGTCCTTACGTTTCTGTACGGATTGGCTGTGATTAGGTTGCTATTATCAATCGGTCCTGGACGCGCGGGTCCACAGTGGCGTCCTGCGGAGATACCACTGCTGGCCGAGCCGGAACCGGTGGCTGAGCCAGTCCCAGAACCCAAGGAGTAGCTGTCATGCTGCTCTAGGCTGTGGGAGTTAAAGCTCTCATCGCAGACGAGAGCCTCGTCGACGGCGGTTCGCTGACTGGCGGGTGAGCGCTTGCAGTAGTCGCAGGTGTGTGCCGTGTGCTGGGTGTACTGCGTCCAGCCAAGCCACCAGTCGCGGGTGATCAAGTACCAGAACTGGCCCACACGATAGGGCCTGCGTTCCTCCCGTCGCAGCCAACCCCTGACTATGTCATTCTCCATGTGCTTGCATTGCGGCCAAAGGCCAAAGACTATGTGGCACAGCTCGAAGATGAGGTCCAGCAGGGGTTGCATGAGCCGAAGATCACATTGAACATTCCACAGCATAAAATCCTCGGCGGTAAGGGAGACATTATCGCGGGTTAGCTTGCTGGGCTCACCATCGGGACTACGACGATGGCCAAACTCTAGTAAATCGCTGATTACATGCTGCTTGGTCAGCTCCTTGTACTGCTGGGCATCGCGGTTCTCCTTGGCCACCAGCAGCAAAACATTGATCATCTGCAGGGTCTCCTCGTGGCTGAGCACGCCATCGCGGTCCACGTCAAAGATCTTAAAGCAAACTAGAAACGAAAGTTATTAATTGGAAAGAGGAAAGGAAAAAGTATATTCTTAGTACTTACACCTAGTCCTCTCCACCCCAGGTCCACGGCAAGCGGCACTGACGCCACAGCACAGCTCCTTGAAGTCTATGTGACCATCACGGTTCTCATCAAAGGCATTAAACAGACCCGCCAGGGCGTTCTTTGGTATTGGTGGACTTATCAGGGGGCCTAGGAATTGCAGATCAATTTGTCCATTTTGGGAGGTGTTCTTTAGGCGCCAGAACTCCTTCTCCAAATCGCCGATGTCCTTTTCCTCCAGATGGGTCACTCCAGCCAGACTTTGATAGAAAGTGGGCGTCTCTAGCTCTGAGGTAAGACTCACACAATTGTCGGCCAAAAGCCAATTGGAGAGGACTGTGGCATTGCGGTGCTTGATAATCCAGTCCTGAAACTGCTCGAAATTGACTCGTTCGCCCTGGGCGAACAGGGAGACGCTCTCAAAGGGAGCCAGGTTCACATTGCGTACATATTCCGACCTTATTATATAGGTGCCTGCATCGTTGCAGTAGAGGTTCCAAAGGAATCTAAAAGTTTGGAATTGTTTAATTATAATTTATAAAAAATATGTTTGTTCTAAGACACTCACTTGGTCTTCTCCTCCTGGGTGCCGCGTGTGATCAGCACCAGGCCGCAGAGCAGATCCTTAAAGGATATACCCCGCTGGGTGCCACCGCAGGCGGCATATAGCATGTCCGTGATCTTTGGCGGCACTCCCTCGCAGAGGACATCCTGCTGGAAGGCATTCCGGCTGAGGAAGAGCCGCCCCACGCCCGCTGACTTCTTGAAGGCATCTCTCAGGCGTCGCAACTCCGCATCGCTCACTAGAGGTGGGGTAAGGTAAGGGGAATCGATTGATGAGTAAGGCATTGGGCAGGGCAAATCCCAATCACGATGAGCATGGGATGCCCCGTAATTAATGCGATTTACGAGCTCGTTTTCACGCCGAACCCCAGCAACGTGACGTCTTTGTCAGACGAGAAAGTCACAAATATTTAGAATACAAAAAAATATAAATAATATATAATGCTCCTACAACAGCCGTAAACCTAATGTTTCGGTCATCATTTACCCATTGATTCCATTTTAGGGATTCAGTGTCGCCTTGTTACCTAATTACCTGTTCTTATCTGACATTGATTGCTTTTTTTCGGTTTCGGAGTGATTGTGAATCACTTCTCTGAGGAATCACAAGTGCACCAGCATATGTTTATTCACACACGACCAGCGATAATTGAAAATCGTAACGAATTTCGGTTATAAAACCAAGTCTGAGAAGGTGGAGAGGGAGTGAGTGGGAATCCACGTTTTTATGATCTAAGCTAAGTGTTGTTTTTTTTTTTTTTGCGGTTACTACTTTGTTCAGGGATTTTAATAGGCCTTCATACGATTAAATAATTTTAAATCCTTAATTAAAATATTAGGCAATAATTGTATCTTACATTATAATTTATTATAATTATTTAAAAGCTTTATGTTTATGTTTATTGATCAAGTTGCAGTACATTTTAAATATAGTTCATCGTTTACCAGGGACCGTAAAGAATTATTATTTGTATTCTTCAAATATAACAATTAATTCTATTTATGATTTTTTATATTATCTTCAAAAATAATCATCAGATTTGAGTATAAAAACAAAAGTTTCTTAAAAATAACAAAATAATAATTGTTTTTTATCATAAAAAAATATATATCTAAAAAATCATTATTATTAATGATTTTAATTTTTGCTGTTCAAAATAAAACTCAACAATAAATCACGGGATCCGTGTTCGACTTTTTACCAATATTATTTTCTATGGATATAAAAAAAGTTTAATTTAATCAAAATATAAATCTATTCCTTGAAATTTGGCTTAAGGCGGTCTACTATTAGATTATTGAAAATGATACACAATTAATTTTCTCAAGAAAATTATTAATATTTAATGTTATAAGTCAACGAACTATTATTTAAAAAAATTAAACCCCTTATAATTGAAAAATATTTAAAAAACTCTGAATTTATCTCTGAGTATATGTATTTTTTTAAGGATGTCAGCAATAAAAACCTACAAGAACGGCCATTAAATGGTCAATCAATTCACTTTTTGTATTTCAAAGATAAGGCTACGAGCATTTTCGAACTGATATCCGCAAACTTTACGTGAAACGTGAAAATAAATTGAGAAAAATATGCGACGTCACGGAAATAAATGTGTTGTTGTGGAAAATCAACTGCCATTGCAACTGTAAGACTGCAGCCTCGGTCTTCGATTCGATTTGTGACTCTTCTTGCATGCAAAGCATTTATTTTTCCCCTCCCGTTCCACCCATTTCTCTTTATTGGAACCGGTCGTTCCGTGTGTGGCTAATAAGAAACACACGCACCTGGTCGCGCGTCCCACTTCTGGGGGAGCGAAGAAGAAGGCAGTGCGAACGGACGGACAGGTGCTGGTTGCTGGGCTGCTGATGGGGAGACTGGGGGAGGTGGGCACATACCTTATCAGCACAACGTTCGTTTTCTTAACTCTCACTACCCGCCCGGCCGCTAACAATAACAACGACAGTAGCCAGATGAATGCCAGAGCAACAACGTGAAGGTAAGTAAAATAAAGTAAGTCAGAAATACGGCTAACCGGAGCCAGAGACGTCATAGAGATTAAGATGGGGTGTAGTGCGGGGTTAGAGGGAGGGTCTGCCAAGGTGGTGGCTAGTTCACGTTGGCGAAAATAATCTTAACTCCTTGGTTGATTTTCAATTGATATGGTGTAGGTGTATTTCTGCTTAGCAGGTCTTTAGATACAGTAAAGAGTCTAATTTTTTAAAATTCATGTTATTTTAATTGAGAATTTTAGTTACAATGCCTGCCATAACTTATGATTAACCTTCACCCAATTTTAAATATAACAAATGAAGCGAACTAGCCTGTAGATGCTGAAAATGTAATAACTAAGCTAAAAAAGCATAAAATTCAATTTGGAAAAAATTTCTGTGCCACCCTGAAAGGGTATAATAATTGAGGAATAATAAGTCCCTCGGGCACTTAAGAAGTTTAATGTTGAACTGGGAATGGGAACTTTTTGGGACTTGATTTATGGATATGTTACATTTTAATAGTATTTCAAGAATTTTACCTTAAATTGTATAATAATTTATATAATTTTTAGAAATTTTGGGACAAATTTTAAAAGTTTTTTTTTTATATTCTTATTATTATAAAAGTTAAAAAGTTAAAGTTATATTTTCAGAAGTATGACTGTAATTTGCTAATCGCCAAAAATGTACGCCAAGCTTTGCTTATCTGGAAAATGCACTTGAAAGTGATTTATTTTTGAAATACTGCACAATTTCCAACACCAATACATGCGTACACCTATAGATACGTGCATAAGTTGAAAGTAAAATGCAACGGGGGAATGACATGCAGAACTCTGGAAATTAACCGCATCCGCGTATTGCAGCAGCTACAGCAACCCTAAGCTTGCCCTGGCTACTTAACGGTTTCTGTGCGTCGCTGCTCTGCTTTGTTGTCTCCCAGCCACCCCACACACCCACCCCCGCCGTTAAGCTTTTCTATTGTGACGTCACTGGCGGCTGGCGACGCAAATACCAATGCATACACGCGCGCAAGCTGTGCATGTATTTGTAACTGTTAACGAATGGGGAATATGGCAAATTGAATGCAAAAAACTGGAGAGGAAACCAAAGGAAGACACCTCTGGGCAGTGGGCAGTGGAACTATCGGGTGTCCACGGTGTAGCGGTCAGCAAACGTGGGAGCACAACAACAATGGGAATCGATAAAGCGCAATCACACCTGTATGTATGTTGGTGTTGTTCTGTTTTCTAGAAGCGACGTTGATTAGCTGCGTGACCCATTTTCACTTTCCCAGGGAATGTGGTCCAGCCAGAGGGCAGCACACTCACCGCGCTTCACCGAATCCTCGTAGCTGATGCTGTTCGAGTGCTTGGACTCCTTGGTGCCCATCTTTTGTGCCCAGAATATTTGTTTGCGGGGGTGCAACGGCGACGGATTCTCGGATTCTGCTCCTCCTGCGTCTGGCGACGTCTCCTTTCACATTTGTTTACGTTCACTTAACCGACGCGGGTGGAACGACGAGCAGATTAGTCTGATTAGGATCAGTAACGGAAGCAGGAACAGGAGCACAATTCATCCAAATTATCCCCACTTGGGAGTCAAAACAAAACAACATTAAAGTGTGGCCAGATTAGGCTTTGGCTTTCCCCCAAAAAAATGTCGCTTTCGCGGCTTCTGGGCACACTAGAAAACAAATATCGAAATGCTGTACTATCGATAGTGTAATGTAGCGATTGATTCGCTAGTGATGGACAGCGAGTGCAATCGACGTTTTGACAGCTCTACAGCCCAGCTGCTACTTTTTTTATTCGGGCGTAATTAGAAAGCAGTAATTAAACTTAATTTGCACGTCCTAACCACAACAACAACGCAGCACACCCGCACACCGTGACGCGAGCGCCCTTGCAGATTCTCACCGGACAGGCCGCGCGAGCGAAAGAGCGAAAGTCGGGGCAGAGAAGCGTTTTGAAACTACGTCGCCATTTTTGACACGGCTCCGAAACGTCGAAAACACAAACACAAACACACCCAGAAGTGCTGAACTGAGAGAGAGAAAATCATCGGGAACTGTGGTTACGTCTAGGAATATTCGACAGCACGGCACGCATATGGGATATACATTTGTTATTAGCGTAATTATTAGTGCACAATAAAACGGAACGGAGCGGAAGCCACTGATTAGCAAGGCACACACGAAGGAGGCGACGACGTGTCCACCACACCATTAGCGTAACCCTTGTCATCGCGGGATTTGTGACGAACAACTGTGATCTCTCCCATCAAACCGTCGACATGGCCAAGACATACGACTATCTGTTCAAGCTGCTGCTGATCGGCGACTCTGGCGTGGGCAAAACTTGCATCCTGTTCCGCTTCTCGGAGGACGCCTTCAACACGACGTTTATATCCACAATAGGTAATTGGCAACATCTTCCCCCAACCACCCAACGGCCACTTGCTGATTTTTAATTAATTATGACGCCGCACCAACATTTTTCTCTCTCAACTTGGGCTCAGCTTGGCTCAGGCGGGTGTGTGACTCATGGTTTGCCAGCCATCCAACGTTCTTTTCTTTCCATCGCTTAAGTCCAAGCATTCGTCATAATGATTGTGTACCGCGCCAAGGATTCCAAGCCTCTCGCACGGGAGGGAGGGGCTTCCCTTGGTTGGCTTTGTTGTGTGGAGAGAGCAATCTTTATAATACCCAAGCCAAGGGAATCTACACACCCGCATATATGGGAACAATAACAAAATAAGAGCTACCAGGCAACCGGTGCCAATGCACTGGAGGGAGCGGAGTTCTTATCACTGAAAGGGGTCCGATTGATAGCCCATGAATGGTGAAAGTATGGGTTTCACACTATATATTTTTTAAAGATTTGTGAGAGATGGATTATCCTTGACTTCTAAAGGGTATTCCGTGCATTTCCCTGTAAATTTGAGTGTGTAAATATTCTTTAAATGCTCTGTAAAGTGCATTGAGAACGTTCAGATGGCATGTACTTAGTCTGTACCTTGCACTTTCTGTACTTTTCGTTTATTTTCGTATTTGGCACACGTTTCCCTTGCACCAATTCCGATTTTGGGCTATTTACTTGAACGGCCAGACATTGTTTTAATCAATTGCGTGGCTCGCTCTTTGCGCTTCCCGCGACGTCATTGGTTGGCCGAGCGAACAAGAAACAGGTTCTCGCCAAATAATTTGAATTAATGATATATCTCCGTGTTCTCTTCTCTTTTTCTTCGGTAACAGGTATCGATTTTAAAATTAGAACAATTGAATTAGATAACAAGAAAATAAAGCTGCAAATATGGTGAGTGATAAGGAATATCTGTTATATATTTTGTTTTTCCTAAAAAACATATATTTCCCCCTTTTCCAGGGACACTGCCGGCCAGGAGCGTTTTCGCACAATCACAACGGCCTATTACAGAGGCGCCATGGGCATCATGCTGGTCTATGACATAACCCAGGAAAAGTCCTTTGAGAACATCAAGAACTGGATCAGGAATATTGAAGAAAACGCCTCCGCCGATGTCGAGAAAATGCTGCTGGGCAACAAGTGCGAATTGCACGATAAGCGACAGGTGAGTGAATAAAGAAAAAAAAAGTGGTTGTGCTTAGGTTTCGAAAGAGTCTTTATCACAGAGAGGGTTAAGTCATCATCAAATTTTGAAGAGTTGACTAACATTCAAAAGGCAGTGAGTCAGGTCTAAGTAATAATATAGAGTTTGCCGCATAATCAATCTGTCTTTAATTTGGTAAAATAAACTAATACAGGAGATTGTTTTCCTTAGATAATTTTTATATGATCCATTTCGGGATGCATTATTTACCGTTATCTTATAAGTGAAAAAAAAGAAACGAAAAC
>JAEIII010036389.1:0-12729 GCA_018905755.1 Drosophila ohnishii | reverse complement strand
ACTGACGAACATCCGGAATATTGCAGTCCGAACACGATGAATACACCCGCTATAGACAACGGGTCATGGCCACGATGCGGGTAAGTAAGTCTTTCAAGGAACACAGCTGTGTATCAATTGTTGTTTTAACCTAGTGATAAGTCAGATAGTCCCTCTCTCTCCAGAATAAATCAGTTCAAGTGTATGAATTCTTCCGAGTGCCTTGGCATAGAGTTGGTTTGCGACGGCATCAGGGACTGCCAGGATGGCAGCGACGAGACCCACCAGAATTGCCTCATTTCGAAGTGCACCAACGAGACGTTCCGCTGTGCCTACGGGGGCTGCCTGGCTCAGGCGAAGGTCTGCGATCACGTGGTCCATTGCTGGGACAGATCCGATGAATTGCCAGCCATTTGCTCCGAGAACGGGACCTCGCCATGGGCCATACATGATGATTCACCAAAGCGCATAGTTCGAGCCACTCAATGGGACGAGGCGAGCATCTCAAAAGGCTGCAAGGTGCCAGGAAATCTGCAGAACCTGCACTTCAAGACTTTGTTCAACGCCCTACCATACCAGAGGGGAGTCAACTTAGCAAGCTCCACAATAGTGCGACTGAGTTGTTTGAACAACACCGAGCTGTATGGCCCAGAGCTGAACCACTGCTTAGAGGGAAAATGGGAGGGTAACTGGCCTGAGTGCAGGGAAACCTGTCGGGGAAAATTTAACAGGGACACCTCCGTCCAAGCCATTTGTCAATACAACAATGAGCCTGAAACAAGCTGTAACCGAAAGGACACAAAGCTTTTTATTGGATCTAATGCATATGTAACTTGCGCACCGAGTTACATTCCGAAGGGCAATGTGAAATCCCCGATGGCCCTCAAGTGCACAAAGGATATGAAGGTCAAAAATAGGCCGTATTGGAGTCTGTTAAGAAAAGGGGACCAACTCCACTGCGTTCCCGATTGTGGCAAGATCCACCCCGCAGGTGACAAGCAGCCTTGGATCGTTAGCGTTTTCACAAGTGACATATATAACAGGAAGTTTGCGTTTAACGGAAATGGATATATAATTAGTCCTTGGGCGGTTCTTGTCGATAGGAAAAATATCTCCACGGATGATGTATTGCGATATGCCATCGCCGAAGGACGGCACGAAGTCGAATACACTGAGGACGATGAGCAAGCCTATCGGCTTCATTCCGTGAAAAGTATTTATAAAAGGTACTTTACTTTCCAAAATTAATATTTTTTAAATACATATTTTCTTAATAATCTATTTCAGCAAAAAACATGCCGTTTTGGAGCTGGTTAATCCCTTTCTACTATCCCCATCGGTGCGTCCAATATGCCTGCCTCCAATTCCAAAAAATGTGTCTCATACCACCTCGAGTGATATCGTTACTATCAGCTTGAATGATCAGAAAATTAGCTATCTGAAAAACATCGAAGAAAAGATCATTATTCATAGCAAACTTATTATTCAACGACAAAAATCAAGCAAGATTATGGATGATAAGTAGATGCAAAATTAAAAATACTCTGACGTTACATTGAAATATATAACATTTTACTCTATGTATGTAGTTGTAGGAGATTATTGCTGTTATGGTAAACAAAGACAGGGCTTTAATCTTAATATTTTTAGGACCAAATTCATGATTTGTTCGATTTCAAGCATCCGTCGCTCAGGGTGAAGCAGAGGGAGAAGTAATACTATTATTATAATAATATGTTAGTTCCAGTGACGGCAGCTAGCAGATCAGTACCGCTTCCGTATTGCTTGAAATTATTTTAAAAATAGTGTATTTTAGTAAGATGAAAATAAAAAAATAACACCCATCTTTAGCTCTTTTTCCTTTTCAGATTACCCCTCTGACAACTATTCAATATTGTAATTGGGTTTTTATAAAAGATCAGCTTAGATTCTCTTATTATCATGTTCTTACTTTAAAACGTAATTTTTAACTTATTCCCACAATGCTTATAGTATCGCAACAACAAAAAAAACTTGTATCCAAATCACTTTTAATATTTACCTCATTAATTTCCCTTTGAATCCATTAAGCTAAACGCAAAAAATTGAACTGGGAACGCGTGCATTTGGCAAATTGTCTGAGATTTTGACAAAGGACTGGCAAATTTCCGTGGCACGCATTTTTTGTGTGCGGGAAAAGTTGAAACTCGAACGCAAACTTTTTGCTGGCATCCTTATTTTTGCGTATATTTCACTTCTCCGCCCTGCGCTGACCAACACACACGCATTACGCATACGCCGCGTCAGCCTAATTGACAAGGGTTGAATATGCGGCGGCAGCACAACTTTTTTGCTGAAATATGTCAAATGTCATGCTTAAAAGGGGACAAAGTTTTTCCTAGTTTTCGGTTTAACCCTTTCTGTGTCCCTGCCAAATGGCACAAAAATGTTCAAGTGTCCGTTGACTTAAAACTTATTCGGATGCGGTCCCCGAGCCGCATTAAATACTTTGCGAATATCTGTGGCAGAGCGCAGAGATCTTGACCCCCGTTCACCTGTCTGCGCTCTATTAAGGGTCTCTTCCGGTCTGGCTAACCGTGTTTTTCCCGCACTAATGACAAATATGGCCCCGTGAGTTACGGTCGTGCAATGAAAATTTATCAAAATCCAATGGCAGCGGCAGCAAGAAAAAAACTGCGAGTCGTATACGCAATTTGAGCAACTTGCAGGAAACCAGAGGTAAACAATATTTTTCAGTTCATTGAACGGAATAAGCTTGTTTCCGATAAGGAAGGGGGAAAAGAACATGGCTAACACATAAACACGACTCCCAGTCAGCGTGTTGGTGGGTGTGTGTGTGGCTGTGGGTGCGTGAGTGTCCTGGCCCACACAGACATTGTTGTCCTTGTCTGGCTGTCTATTGGCCTGTCTTACATTGCGTTCTATGTTTGCCTCGACCATCGGGAACATGCCACAACAACTGGCAAAGGCAGCTCAGCACACAGCACACTATTCGCCGAGTTAAGGATTTCTCTCCAGGCCAATAAGTAGCCACCAGGCCAGGTCAGGATGCGGATGGTAGAAATAGGAAATGGTGGGGAAATTAAAGCTTTTGATATCGAATTCTAGTTTGCAGCTTCACAGAACAAAGTGGAAAGCATTCGTAGCTCGTACTTTGTATTTTGAACCGGGCTCTGTAATTTTATCTGTCTTCCAGTTAAAGTTCAACTGGCAGTTGCCAGGAACCAACCCTGTATCTCCTGTGATGGGTTTTTCTCTTAAAAGAGTTGAGTATTAATTTGTCAGTATAATTCCAAAATTATAATGTATTAAACTTTTTAATTTATCTACATATTAAATGTTTAAATTCAAGAAACACCATTTTCTCAAGACTCCAATGTGCTAGATACATAATTTCCAGCAGCTGACATTAAATCTCAGCGAGTTATGCTATCTGCAAACTAACGCTTACAAATCAGGTTCTTGCACACCTGCGTCTTTCCCTTCTTTTCCCTTTCCTCTTCCAGTTTTTTCTTTTCCCGTCTCGCTTATTTCCAACTTGAGCTCCTCAAATAAGCAAATCACGTGCTTTTTGTCAGCTCAACTAAAGCAAAACCCCCGGGAACACGCACACTCGACAACTGAAATTAATGTGTGTTTGTAAATTGTGTAAATTATAGCGCAAAATAAAGGCACAGTGCATAACATAATGATAAAATATATAGTTAAATAGTTTTCTTTATTGTTAAATAACTAAGAAAATATTATTTAAAAATGTCAAGTACTAAAGCTAAGCTTTAAGTTCGACTTGAAAGTGTTTATTGCTGAATTCCCAATATCACAAACCACTGTTAGAGATAGTTATTTTTGGGAATGGAACATGTCAGGGGATAAGCCAGCAATCCGCTGGCATCAGAATGCTCGCATGTAATAACCGAGTGCGGCAACCGCTGCGGATACTTAACGTGAACAGATGATGCTACATGTGTTAGATCCGCGACACCCTCTTCCGAAGGGGCGCTGAAAATAACTGATACGACACACGTTGTGGGACTTGCAAATTTATCTGTTTAATAATAGTCAAGCAGGAGCAGCAGTTTCCCATTTTAAGTTACTTTTTTGAGGTTCCAGCACGTCCAACTTCCAAATGTCCAGCGGAGTAAGCAACATTTGAAATTCGACGAGAAGCGTACAAAAAGACAGGGAAGAGGGGAGAGGCGACAGAGAGGTGGGCCAAAGTTGAGCCGGGGGAGCGGAAATGTTGCGTTGCACATGTGACAAGTTTTTCTGGGGACATGTGTGTGTGTTGTCGTCGAAAGCGGCAAAAACAGTTCGCAGTTCGGCTGGTTTGAGTTTAGTTCAGTCGAGTTTCCAGTTAAGGTGAACTGCCATTTTACAGTTTGTATATCAAACTGGCACACAAGAGGGCTTTGCGGGGGACAAGGGAGCCGGACTGCTAACAAAAAATTGCATTGCATACAGCGCGGGGTCACGGCTTCAAATCGTCGCCGTCACACAAAACCAGGCAAACTTTTTTCACAACATGCACAGCGCAAATAAAAATGTCTAAAGAACAATTCCCTAAAATAGGTTTTATAAAAATATTTATTGTGGGAGATTTTTAAAGGAACATTGATTCCTTTTTTGAGTAGAACCTTCAGTCTAAGCTGGGCCTTGAATGATTTTTTTTTTCGGTGTACGTGAATGCGTTTCTTTGCCATTTTTTTTTTATTTTCGGTCAGCGTCAAGGCAACTTCCAAAATGCATTTCACTGCGGCTTTCATTTTCGTGCTTGTTGGACACGCCCACAATGCCACAGTGGCCTCCGCCCCCGAAACCCGAATTCCCGCCAACGCCTTTTTCTGCCACAGCATCGCGCTCTGGTTATAAATTTAAGCCCTGCGTGGTTTTAATTTTTTTTCGGGTGGTTTCCCTCCCCGTCTCCATTTGGGCTCTCGCTCTCTGTTTGTTCTTACAACGCCCCCAATGGAATCTTGAGCTGCAGCACCGTCCAATTCCCACATGTCCTCGTTGTGTCGCTCCTGGGTCAAACGTGTGCCCTCGGTTCAGTTGGGGTTTAAACGGTTAAGTGCTGGCTAAATTGTTTCATTCTTTCCTTGCTTACCTTTGGCCGATTCCTCTCTCTCCTCTCGCTCCCTTCCCTCCCCCTACCGATCTCGATGCCGTTCCCTTTTGTATCTTTTGTTCAGAGCCATCCGTCCTACGTGCGTGTCTAAGGTTAAATTGCACATGTTGCCATGCGTTTTTCCTGCTGCCACTGATGGTTTTGTACTTTTGGGTTTAACCTCAAGGTGTTAAGCTGTCGTTTTTTGCCGGCTTCCCTCGCCTGTCCAGTCTATTGATTCCGAAGGAGGCAAGACAGTGGGCGTAATTGTCAAATGATGTAGTTGCACTGGCCAAGAGGACGCAAAAAACTATGGTTTAACTGAATGAATAAGGGAACAGACCAAATGGAAGTCCAGCTGAAAGGCTTTAGAATCCAATGAGAATAAATTTCAGTAAATAGATTTTAAATTAAGCAAATCAATTCAGCTCTTTTTCTTTTTTATTAAGAAGTTGAAATAGGTTAATTTAGCAGAACAATAATTTCCCTCTCTTTGCATGCCCCGATTGAGTTTAAATCTTTAATACTGAAAACCAATAAAACTCCTAAAGTCAATTAAACCTGGGTAGCACAAAAAGCACCGTTGCGGTAACAGAAGCACAATAACGCATAACGCATACGCAGCGTTGACAATAGATCGCCGCCCTGGCCGGCGGGCTCATTGGAACAATACACGGCGGCAAAGCTCCAACTGCAACGCTATATTGCTGCACCTAAATATAAAGGGAAGGCGGAGCACATCCAACTGGATGTTGATGAAGCAGCCAAGGGCTGTGCAAACGCAACTCATAACCGAGGCATTGTGGATTTAAGCTCAGCGGAATAATACTCGCACGCACCGCGAGTGCGCTCCTTTGAGTGCGACTCTAGTTCTGCAATTGCAATCGCAGCTGCCAGTCGATGTGTCCTGAGATAACGGGCACTCAGCCGGCAGGGATTTTGCCAGCGGACTGGCAGTTTTTCAAAAATTATTACCATTTTTCATCGTTCGCATACGTTGCGTATACGCAGCGGGCAACCAAGCTGGAGAGAGGACCCTTCACCACACCTTTCAAAGCCCTTTGCCATGGATATCAGATATGGAAAAGGCCATCGAAGGGAAATCTGGCTAGGTCCCCTCATCCCAGCTACGTTTTTTTTTCTCTTCACTTTTCTTTCCCTTTGAACCTGTCAATAATTTTAATTAGCTTTTCCACTTTCCAAAGCAGACACACACCCTGGCAACATTAACGTTTTGACAAATTAATTTCCGTTTCTTTCTAATTATTTTTTCAGTTGGTTGGTTTTCTTTTTATTGCGATTGTACGTGAATCGGAAAGTGATTCACTTTTAAGTAGTATAAAAAGCAAGGAGGTCACTTGTCAGTAAGGGTCTGATTGGCCTGTCTTGAAGCGTAAGGAGTAGGAAACGGGAAGTTGTTCGTTAAAACCATTCCGTCTGCGACATCCTAGGAAGAAGAATTGAAGGAGCCGATAATAAATATGCAAATACTCGAATATCAAATATAAATCTGTGTTAGGAAACAGGCAATCATGGCAGATAAGAAAAATATCAGTAAGTTAAATATCTGGGCTAATATGCAGACCCTATGATTTCTCTCGCATGCGGCTTCAACGGATAAGTAACGCCAGTTCCACCTTCAAGGTTACGTGTCACTGGCATCCTCATCATCGCCCTGTTCATCAGGCAGAAAGTAACAAGTAAATCTGTAAAATTAAAACGAGATGTCAACCAAAATGTTCGCAGCCAGACGGACGGACAGAAAGAGGCTCGTTTTGCGTTTGTTTTTCAGTGGTTGGTTTTTGGGGGTTGCCGCAGCCACCGCAAGCTCCGTCCCCATCCGTCGCCAGCTCTTCATTTGTGTGCATGAAATATAAATACGAAACACATCCTGTGGAAGCTGCCGGCTCCTGTGAAATGTCTGAGATTCATCCGCAGAGTGTGTGAGTGAGTGTATGTGGCAGGGCTGTACATTGTATCGACACCGAAAACCCCAAAACATATGGCTGATGATGATGGGAAAGGGTTGATTTTATGTGAAAGTGTTAATTTGATTAATGCAATTCTGGGACTTTGGTTAATATATATTTTGACAACGACAAAAAGGCCACACAGGAGCCATTGTACATCATATATCTTCGTACATCCGCCAGTAAATTCTGATTAACAGCGACAGCCTAAGTATTTACTGCATTTTTCACAGATTTTTCACGACCTGGTGCCAGATCTACTGCGCCAATTTTGAGCTCATTAAAAATATTCAACTGAAATATTCCGCCGGAAGCCGTGTGTATGTGTGTGCTCGTTCACCCACAACGGAGCACGTCTGCCGCTTGTGCTTATTTGTTGGCATAAACATTGTCTTTCGGAAGTTGAGCACCATTTTAGATGGTTTAGATGGTAAAAAAAAATATGTAAGCCCACCCTGCATAGACTAAAAGTCGCTAAATTAAAACCCTCCCTCCGCTTTAGATTAATTTACAGGAATATACACTTTTTGCAGTCACTGTCAGCCACCGTATGTGCTGGCATGTTTCGTATTTTAGTTTTCCACATTTGCTAAAATTAAACTACAGAATCACACACGGATATATTTAATTAGATGACATACCCCTATTATGTTTTATTCAGGGCTGCATGGGGTGGATACCCGCCAAGCCCACAGGCCCCCGGAGTTTTTGCAACGTGATTTGTGTTCGAGTCACATCCGCACAGGTGAAAATTAAGCTGCCGCATTTAAATGTGCATGCTACGCAAGCCGAGGGGTCATTGACTAAGTCGGGATGAATGTGGGTTATATACTGTGCCTTTTAGGACATCATTATTTGTTGAGGTATTTTACTCCTCAATAATAACTACGTACCAATAAAACAAGTAGGATAACAATAACATAGAACTCGTCTTATACAAAAATATTTATAAAGTCAGCCTAATCATAAAATAATAATATTATTAGCAACCTTAAATCGAACTTCATTGCACTTGTCAAAATAAATTGAAACCTATTCTTTCAACAAGACTTTTTTAAATCTTATCTGTGACCTTGCCAATTCGCCGCTTATCCCTGATAAAATGACACAAAACCAATCAGTTTAGAGGCTGCATGCTTTGTGGCTCCTTTTGCTGGGACTGCAATTTAAATAATGCATCAAATGAATTAAGTTGCCAAATGAAGACGACAGCACTTTCCGGGATCTGGCATTGAAGGTAAATGGAGCAAATCCTTCAGCAGCTGCAATAAAAATAGAATCAAGTTAACAAAGGAGTGAAATGAAGCGCAGACAAAAGCCAACCCACTAAGATGGCGACTGATTGTGAGTTTTATGTCACAAAAAGTGAACAAAGCCCGGGGATGGCAATAGTTCTCAGAAATATTTTTATAGAAAAGTAAGCGGATCGAACTGTAGAGGGGCACGTTAGTCAGTCCCGAAATGAAACCAGACCGTGTGCGGGCAGGAGCTCATGTGTGTGTGTGTGTGTGTGTCATTGATATATGGTTCGATCCGTCGATACAGGAAACACGCAGACACACAGGATGGCAATAAAAGCGGTAATGATGCGGCACGCGGGCGCACAGTCACATGAGCCGCCGGATATGAGTCTGTGCTTAAGAGCTGCCAGCCCATCGTTAGTACGCCTTTAGCAGTAGTTGACCGTTGTTAAAAAAAAACATTGAAACTATACATCGTTTTTTATTTATTTATTTTCTGTTAAACCCAAATAGTAATTTTATTTAAAAAATACGAAATCTGAAAATAATAATATATTTGCGTGATATTTTAGTTCAGCTTAATGCGAGGAGTTTTATTTTTGAAATTGTTTCCTATACTACTGGGTGCCATTTATTTTATATGTGTTCCCCTGAAGGATAATATATTTTTCTTCATTGCCAGCTAGTGCTGTTTATTTGTCTTTCAACTTGTCAGGTTAAGCATATAAAGTAACTTTAATAACAAATATTAATTAAAAATAGTGAAATCATAAAATATAATATCTATAATCATTAGCGAATAAATTTATTGAATTAATTACAATATTCCGAGATCACAAATAATTACTGTTATTAAATAACATAAAAAGATTTACCTTTTCAATATGCAAAATGTGTTCTAAACGAGATGAACTTATACTTCTAGTTTAAGTCTCTAAAGAAATGCTTTTGTTTGAATTAAATCGACAGCACTGTTTCGAAGAACACAACATATCTGAAATGTGAAATTTTAAAATACTCATGGGTGGTTAAGACGTACATATAGTATACATACACTAATCATAAGAAGTTTTACACTAAACTTATTGTTTAACATAAATGTGTATTAAAAATCAAACATATACTTTATAAGCAGAGATATAAATTGGGTTCTAAAGACAACCAATTAAGAGCTTGAAAAAATTATATTTAAAACATGTATATTTAGTAATTTAAGCTCTGTAATAGATCAATACTGCTAAGCATAGTCTTATTATATTTAAAATATATTTTTATTGTAGGCATTTCTTTTGAAAAGTGTAAGCATCAAGTGAAAAATTCTTTTAAGTATAAATGAAAGTTTTGGGACCCATTAAGTCTTAATTGCTTTTATTATTTTGAGCCTCGAATTTTAACCAAATGTTAGCAAGTAAAAGCGTTTAGTTTCACTTAATAATTCGTCGCGATTGCATGTAAAATGGGATTCAAGTGGACTTTATTCTGTATTATATGGATTTTAATCTACTCAAGTTTGAGTACAGGCGAATTCAAAATGAAAAGGCTTTTGGAAAACATTGCAGAGAACTATTGTGAAGCATATTGTGGCGGCACTTGTAATGATGAAACAACCGATAAAACCTGCAACGATGAGGATAGAAATTTTATTGCAACGAATGAATACCAATTGAAATTTAATGATGGCGAATTGGAAATTCAATGGAACTATCCACATTTCAATGGCTGCAATATCACTCCAATTACCCAAGAAAAACACGCAAAATTAAATGTACTAATAGTAACTGAATCTCGTCGTGACTGTCGAGGTGTGGACTATCTTCGTCAACTTGGCGTGGAGACGGCGAACCGCTTCGAACTACACTTGGATGTATTTAGAGCCTTCGAAAGACGAGTCCATTACATGAATGGACCACAATCTCTAACCTTTTTTTTCCAAGGCAGCGTGATGTTTAATGAAATACACGATTACATCAATGTACCCATGAACAATCTACAGGAAATTATTGTAAACGGTGACAGTGAGTCTGAGAGCCAAGCTGTTGAGATTGACGCGAATGTTTTTAAAGGGAAACCCCATTTAAAAAGTATTGCATTTGGTGGATTTAACATTGCAACTATAGGAAAAGACGCTTTTTCACCGCTGACCAGTTTAAAAAAGTTGGGATTCTCCAAGGCTACAATTAATAATCTCTCTCTGATGAGGTTGGTATGATTCCTATATATATATTTACTTTTATAATACTTTCTTCCACAGTTTTAACCCACTTCAAAACAGTCTTGAGCAGTTGGTTTTGGACATTCCCCAGGAGGTGGACTTGCAGCACTTTCGGACTTTTTCCCAACTTAAATTGATAAAAGTAAGAAACTATATTCCTTACGATAACTTGACAGCCTTGCTGTGCACTCCAACGGAATGTAAATTTAACCTAGGGATCAATGGCGTAGCTTGTCCGGATTTATGTGATTGCCAATATAATTACGATTACATGGAATTGGAAATTAATTGCTCCAACAGTGGACTTACACAGATTCCTCCACTACCGATTCCTATTATCGGAGACTCCAAGCTAATATTTCAAAACAACAGTCTGTCAGAGTTGCCCGATTACTCTTGGGTGGGATATAGTAATTTGAGAAGACTGGACGTGGCCAGAAACGAGTTAAGCAATCTGAGCATAAGGCACCTACCAAGAAAATTAGACTATCTTGACATTAGCTTTAACGATGTGAAGCAAATAAATGCACAATTAATCGAATACATCAGAAATGTAAGCATCTTCAAGCAAAGTGGCAACCAATGGCTGGTATATTGCAATGATTTTTTATTACTGAACCTTTTTCAAGACCTCAAGAAATCAATGCGAATGAAAGCCAAACAACTGCGACCGATACTTAAGCATTTGTCACCACAATCCCCTGAGGGATTCCTCAAGTTTCTGGGTCAGCATTTCCTAAGACTTGGATCTACAAAGAGAGGATATTTTATGATAGACGAGGAAAAGCTAGTGCGGAGTATGCTTTTAAAATTAGACGATTTAGGTAAGCAAATGTATATCCGTGAGTCTATGGAGTGGCTGCATCGAAGTTTGGCTACTGTAAATGAAGAATACGAGACATTTTACCACTATCACTTGGGTGGTGTCTGCCCGTACAAATGTGAGTGCTGCCAGTACCGCAATAAAACAAAGCTCAGAGTAGACTGCAGAAATAAATTTATTATTAGCTTTCCAAGTATAAATCCTCATCAACATTTAGTGACTCAAAAAGAGAATATAACTGACTACATTGAGCTGCATTTAGCGAACAATAATATATCCAAAATTACCACTGAAATGCTTCCCAAAAACTTGAGTTACTTGGATCTGAGTAACAACAATTTGGAGACCCTCGATAATAGCGTAGTGCTATTCCTACAAAGGCTCAGAGCCTCGGCTGAGATTAAGCTCTCGGGAAATCCCTGGAAGTGCCACTGTGAATCGCGGTCGCTGCTCTCCTTTCTGAGGGATCAGGATCCCAAGGAGTACACTCTCATCCTGAATCGTTGCAATATCTCCCAAGACGATTGCCCTGACTCCTGCGTCTGCTGCTTAGATAGGTCCACCTGGCCCTCCTTCATAGTGGATTGCGCGGGCGAAGGCCTCGTCAAAGTCCCAAAAATATCCCGTAACGTAGGCTACCTGGACTTGAGGAACAACAACATAAGCGAACTGAGCCCAGCGGACAGTATTTTACTTGCGAACAAATCGCAGGCTTCTCCAATAAAGATTTACCTGTCCGGAAACCCCTGGTCCTGCACTTGTCGGGATGTGGAATATCTCAATGCAATTAAATCCATCTCGTCCAGTATTGCAGACTTCACTGAGATATCCTGTACCAGTGGCGAAAAGCTCCTTTCGATCGAGCAGGAGAACATCTGTCCCTCAGGACTTGCCTACTACATCGCTCTGGCCGCCACCTTGGCCGCCGTGCTGATGGTAACCAACTTCCTGGTATGTTTCCGGCAGCCGCTCCTGATCTGGCTCTACGAGCACGACCTCTTCCTGAGCCTGGCCACCCGCATGGAGCTCGACCAAGACAAGCGGTACGACGCCTTCCTGGCCTTCACCCACAAGGACGAGGATCTGGTGGAGGAGTTCGTGGAGCGCCTGGAGAAGGGCAGGCCGCCCTTTCGGCTCTGTTTCTACCTGCGCGACTGGTTGGCTGGTGAGTGCATTCCCGACTGCATCGGCCGCTCCGTCCGCGACTCGCGGCGCATCATCATCCTGATGACGGCCAACTTTCTCAAGTCCACCTGGGGCCGCCTCGAGTTCCGTTTGGCCCTGCACGCCACCTCCCAGGACCGCTGCAAGCGCCTGATCGTCGTCGTCTATCCGGACGTGACGAACTTCGATGACTTGGACAGCGAGCTGCGGGCCTACATGGTGTTCAACACCTATCT
>JAEIII010036362.1:0-10129 GCA_018905755.1 Drosophila ohnishii | reverse complement strand
TTCTTATGAATCAAGAACAGATGAATCCAGAAAATTCATAAAAAAAAAATTTTATTACGATTTTGTAAATAAGAAGTTGATGTATTGAATTTTACAAATAGAAGCTTTTGCAATCAATCTGCAGAAATATTGCTTCTTAAGTCGGTGTGCAGCACATTTGACAGCTTGGATGCTGTGAATACGTAAGCCCTTCAGAAAACTTTCATCATCTTTATCCGCTAAATCATCAATAAACTGATCAATGTCGTCTTCTTCAACCGACTGGCTTAAGAGCTCAACGGCCTTTACCATGTTACGCCCGTTGTCTGTTGTGACGGTGTATATTTGGTTCTTAGTAATGCCAAAGCTATTTAAAAGGAATGTAACCTCAGCACGCATATTTTGGATCGTATGCCTTTTATTAAGCTCTATAAGGCCCAAAGTACAAACAGCAATATCACTTCCATTATAAAATTGCGCGTTGACTCCAAGAATACCTTCGAATCGGAGGAGGAGGCCAGAAGTAGGCATGAGACTTTAAGGTGTGGACCATGGGTTGAGCTGGTTACTAATCCAGTAATAGTTACTAGTTCTGGTAGTATGAAGACTGGGGACTCAGTTTGCGAACAGAGACTGTGTAAGACTTCGTTTGCGTTGCTAGGTCTGATAATAGTAATAGTATTTTTTTAAATTGAATTTTCTGAGTTTGTCTGTTCTTGATTCATAAGAAATTACAATAAAAAATAAAAAAAGTACAATAATACATTTTAAAAAACAAAGTATTAAACTTTTTTTTTAAATTAAAAATTGTTTTTTAGGTTTGTATGTTTTCGGTTCATACAATCATGTAAAAAATTTTCAAAAAAGCCTTTTACAAAGACGTTATTACGCATTGAGCGAAAATCTGAGCGAAAAAATATCGCTCAAAAAATAATAATAAATAAGCTGGGAACAGAAAAAAAAGGTCAACAAGCGAAAAGTGGACAGAAGGGACCAACATGTACTTCTGATAGCGCTGGAAAATTACCAAGCTGTCCATTTTGCAAACGGAATCACTGGCTAGACAAATGTGATGACTTCCCAACAAAAAACCCGAACGACTGGGTTTGGGTACAAAAACAACGACTGTGTGTCAACTGCTTCAGCAGCAACCACAAGGCAAAGGATTTCTGAGGCCGTATGTCTTTTAAATGCGATAAAAAACACCATACATTGCTGCCTATTGAAACTTCATCAGGTGCAGCAACCGAGCCACAATCACCTTCTGTAGGTGCAGCACGTAACAAAAGATACAATTTGCTGGCCATAGTCAAGGAATCAGTAAAAGCAAGCAATAGTCATGTGGCCACTTTCAGAGCTCTGCTTGATTCAGGATCACAAATAAACTTGATCTCTGAGCGAATGGCTTTAGTGTTAGCCGAGCCAGAGTTAAGGTACTTATGAAATCACTGCATACCGATTTTACTCAACAGGTTGAGCGTCGGTTTATAAAGAACAAGTTGAGGCCTTTGTGTTACCTTACATTATAGCTGATCAACCGGCTCATCAGCTAGATTCGACAAATCTACGAGTCCCTCAAAACATTGCTCTGGCAGATGCAAACTTCGATAAGCCATGAGATATTGACATGCTTATCGGAGCTGAGCATTACTATTCATTACTACCAACCCAATTGATATCAAAGCCAGGTGGCCCTATCCTTCAATAAATAAAACTTGGTTTGATCGTCGCCAGAAAAGTATCTGCAGAACACAACCAAGCAGCAATTTGTGGAGCTGCAACTACTGATAAACAAATCGATACGCTGTTGGAACGATTTTGGACTCTAGAAAACTTAGAAACCGAAGAGGAACCTAAATCACCGATAGAAGCACTTCTGAGGAAATCTCCAAGCCGCAGCTGATGGATGGTTTATTGTGAAATTCAATTTTTCTGAACAGTCATCAGCCCTTGGGGCATCAAAGAAAAATGCAAACCAAGAGGTTCCTGGCACTAGAGCGCAGACCGTCACCTGAGGTTTGGAAAGAGTACATAGATTTTATGGAGGAGTATGAAGAACTTGGGCACATGAAAGAAGTGCCTCCCACATACATACCTACGGATCACTATTTTATCCCACACCATTGTGTGCTGAATCCCGAAAGCAGCACAACAAAACTACGGGTAGTGTTTGATGCCTCCTGTAAGACCTCAAACAACAAATTGTTGAATGATATATTGTATGCTGGACCCAACGTACAGAGCGAGCTGTTTGCAATCTTGCTACGTTTCCTCACTCACAAGTACGTATTTACAGCCGATATAGAGAAAATGTATCGCCAGGTATGAATACACCCTGATCACCAATTTTATCAATTAATCGTCTGGCGAAAGAAACCATCAGACGAACTCAAATATTATCGACTTAAAATCGTAACATACGGTACAACATCAGCTCCGTTCCTAGCTACAATTTGCTTGGATTACTTGGCTTAGAAAGCCAGGAAGAATTTACCGCTTGGATTATCCGTACTCAGACATGACTTTTATGTCGACGACTGTCTAACAGGAGCCAATAGTATCCTAGAAGCAGTTAAAATTCAACAAGAACACGAACATTAGACAAAAACCTTCAACACTACAGTGCTAAAACGTTGGGTTTGCTCTGGATAAAGATCAGCTATGTGGGCGATCTCAAAAAAACGAAACGTCACTTATCACCAAACGAGTGGTGAGCTCAGAGGCGTCACAAATATTCGATCTACTAGGACTATTTGCCCCTGTTGTGGGCCAAGATATTCATGCAAAGCCTATGGGAACTGCAGAATGGCTGGGACGACGAGCTTCCTCAACTTCTGCAAAATGAGTGGAAAAATGATTGTACTATGTATCTGCAAGCATTGAAAAATTTGCATATTCCAAGGCACATATTTGACGGAAAGGTGACCATTAACCAGGAAATGTACACGTTTGTCGATGCATTAGAGCGGGCATGCAGAGCGGCAATCTACGACCGAGCCACATATAATAACAATCAAGTGTCTGTCCGGCTACTGTGCTCAAAATCAAGAGTAGCACCAACTGGAAAGGAGACGTTGACTCGCGTAGAATTATGCGCCATAGTCTTGGGAGCAGAGCTAACCCACAGGGTGCGGAAGGATTTGCGTATACCTAATGATAAGGTACCTGGATACTTATGGTCAGATTCAACAACAATCTCTGGTTTTATGGCCTGCTATTTCTTTCTGGCTCTCGCGACAAGTGGTCTAAGGTACCACTCACCGCCATGACAGATTGATCAGAGCCGGAGGTACTGTACTGTACTGTACTGCATTGTGGGGCCATTGCCAGACAACAGTATTGGATTCTCAATGATGAAACAATGGCAAGAAGCATTATTGGCAGCTGGGTCAGATGTACTAAGGTACGGCCCAAGTTAATACAACAAATCATTGGCAACCTACCAGATGACCGAGTAACACAAGCTCGGCCATTCTTTAACTCTGTTGTTGAATGCTGTGGACCGATTTGCATTCACCACAAACTCCGTGGAAAAAGACCTGATAAGGCTTACACCGCAGTTTTCTGCCTTTTCGATACAAAGGCAGTACATCTGGAGTTAGTGACTTAACAACAGATGCATTTTTAGCTGCTCTTCGACGATTTTTGGGTCGACGCGGAAAATGTCAGACCATTCACTGGCAACAAACTTTGTCGGCGCTAACAATCAGTTGAAGGCCTTAGCTATCTTCACCGATAAGGCTCAAATTATAAACCATTGCAATAAAAAGCAGGTGGAATTTAAGTTCATACCGCCACGAGCACCATCATTTGGCGGCCTTTGGGAAACTGCGGTAAAATCAGCGAAGCGGCTGCTAGTTTGAGTCACAGCCACAGCTTTATTAACATTTGAGGAGCTTAACACCGTAACCGTGGAAGTCGTAACAATCCTCAATTCTCGACCGCTGACACCAATGTTATCTGATCCAACGGACACATCAGCTCTGACTCCTGGTCATTTTCTGATTGGTGAACCTTTGCCCTACAACAGCAACTGGCCAAACTTAAGGATGCGAAATATGAAAATCAAGTCAGCGCTGTACACCATTATCAAGTAGCTGCCTATGTGGCATTAGCAATATCAATAATACTGATCGTGACATTGGGTATAAGATACCAACGAATCAATTGAAAAACACCACAATGTAGCTTCAAGCCCCGGACAACAAGAGAACAGCCAGCACCCGATCCTACCCCACGGAGATTTGCGTTCGACATCACTGAAGGTTGAACAACTGTTCAACGGCCGGGAGAATGTTTAGTCGCGACAATATTCATAATTATAGTAATATTACATAATCTGTAATTCGTCAGCCGCAGCAATCTCATATGAGGCCTTAATAAAGTATGAATTACCAGGTCAAGCGCTTATGTATATTCTGCTGACGCGATTAAGTGAAATGGGGCAATAGTCTCATTTCGCAAATACCATTACAACCTATATTATTCTTTCACTCTAATATTCTGCAAACGTAAGCATATTTCTTTCAGGATATACCAACAACATATATTATTCTTTCACATTAATATTCTGTAAACATAAGCATAATTGTTTCAGCTATACTATAATGTGAGGAGTCGATTGACCCCTCACAAATTTACGCCACCAAAAACAGCCAAACACCAACAAAATAGCAGCCACCAACAACACCAAATATAGCGAAACAAGCGGCACCGCAACAAAACCAAAACAACAATAGCACGATCCAAGAAGAAAATAAAATGAAACCAGCACAGAAGCAATGCAGGCAGCCAAACAAAGGAAAGAGCGAGAGAGAAGGATTGCAGAAACTTCGAGAAGCGAAAACGGAGTCGCGAAAACTTAAAAAAACGCGTGTCAAATTTACTTTTGCGGACGTGGTCGAATTGTGCGGATCGAGAGCTTGTGATTTTTCAACCAGGAGGACCAGCGAGAACACGAGCCGCCGTCGAGTTTACGCCAACCAGCCGCGAAGATCGCGCCACCAAATCCCCAGCGGCGCAGCACCCCCAGGAATTCACGTGTGTGTGCGTGAGCGTGAGACGGGTGAGTGCAAGAAGTGAAACCGCATTTTGGCCAGCGAGCGTATCACGTGCACATAGAAAACTCTCGAAGGCCTCGATGCGGTGTCACCTCAGAGTAGGCTAGAAATTTGTGACGGTGTAACCATAACCTTACCTAACCTTCTTACATAGCCTTACCTAATCAAATGAGAAGCCTGAATAACTAAAATGAAAAATCCAGCACAGAGAGAAATAAGGAAATGAAAACTAAAAGAACAAAACGACACCAATTAAAATTTAATACAAATATTTCTAAAAATGCGAACATCAACTACTTCGCCATGGTCTTTAATTCCACCCATTAATCCAAAAATATTTTCTGCCACGTTTGTTCTTTAAATCGCCCTCATGAAAAATCCGACACTGGGAGAAGTTAATAAAACTAAAAAAAACACAAAAGCTTCCTGGTTATTTATATAAATCTGGGAATATTCTTTTTATGAAGAAATCCTGAATATTTTCAGCCATATCTAGTCGCATTAGGAAACTCGGGCCCGCCTGCACTGCTAACAAATGCTAACAATAAATACGCTGGCCGCGCATAAAATATATGTGTTTTGAAATCCGATACGTGTTCAGGGCCAGGCTCAGCCAGCCGCATACTGCAGAACGGCAGCGAGTGCTGACGGAGGTACATCCGATACACGGTAGCGACCCTTTCGGCGAGTGCCGGCTGGGATCTTACCTAGCGGATGCCTAGGTTTTAGCCCGAAGATTTTACCTTAGAAAAGGTGTCCGTCACGTCAGCCCACCGTTCGTCAAAGGCCTTTTTCCCACATCTTTATATATTTTTCTGTACAGAGCCCCTGGCGTGACTGAGTCCTATCCCATCCGTCGAAACTACCTTACAATAAATACCGTAAATAAAGTCAGTAAAAGTCTTTACCTTAAAAGCTCCGTTACTCATCCAAAACTACAGTACACCTAGTTCCAGTGCTAAGTGCGACGCTAGCAAGGCAAGTAGTTTATGCACTATTCTGCCAGGCATCTTATCCTTCTCACACTTACAAACAATTCACATAAACAGTGCCTAAAAAGACGCCTAATTATGTTTATTCATGATTTTCATTTTTGTATAATTCGATAAATATAATGTTCAAGTAATTCCGGGATTAAGTATATGTATAATTCAAAATGAGTCTGTATTATTACATATAATTCAATTTATTCTTCCTTTGGACATGTTTTTTTTCTTCCTCTTTTGTGTTGTCCCTTTTATTTTTAACTCTGCTTATAGCTGCACTTAAGCGGTTTTAAGCTCTCCTCGTCTCTGCTCCCATGCTTACTTTCCCGCTCTCCCGTTTTTTCGGCACTGCTTATCTGTGCACCTTGGTCGAAGGTTTGTTATAATGTCGTCAAATATTGTCTGCTCTATTAAAGGCTGTCAAAAAAATGTTTTGGCAGATCAGCCTAGCCTTTATTGCTAGCTTTGCAATGCGGTCGTACGCGCTTTGTGTTTTGACTTAACGGGCCGTATCACTGATGTAAGTTTCCGTAATAATGGATTACATTATATATTATATCCGTGGAGTCCGCTGCGGTGTCTCAATCACTAGCACAGTGTAAAAAAGGGCAGGGGCACCGGCTGAAGTTGGTAATCCAGCTTTACCAAAGACCCTTACTGTTCCACCACTAAAAACATTATTTGTTTCAGGGCTTGCCCCTGACCTCGCATCGGAAGATGCCCATATACTGAGAAAAAAACAAGCCGACAATGTGAAAGTGGAAAAATGTTATTTTTCATACCCCAAAGACATTTTATCGTTTAAAATACATAAGTGTCACCATCGATCTTTTTGATACAATTTGTTTTTATGAATACTGGTCTGAACACGCTGTAGTTAAGGAGTACGAGGTGAAATTAAGAAAAAACTGTCTGTGTGAGTAAGACAACCGAGGCCGGCACAAACCACATCGACCACAGGTGTCACGGCAGTGCCAAAACACTAAACTAAACTTTCCTATCCTAGAATGCTAGAGGCTAACGCAGCAAGCTCTCGAAGTTGTATTTCGATGGTTTTCGATTGGCTACCAAGGTGATTGTGTTTACAGAAACCTGGTTAAAGCCGGTGATTCCAGGTGGGTACACAATTTATAGATTGGACCGGAGTTTCAATTGCCGTTGACACCAGCCATATCTCAGAACTCGTTCGAATTGACGATCTCTTAGGTATTATATTTATCTGTCTGAAATTGGAATTTCCAGGTTGTTTTATTTGTATAACCTGTTCTTATGTTCCCCCATCTGCTGAAGAGCCTTTTTATTGGAAACACCTTTCGGCAGTCCAGGCCGTTTTCAACATGCTTTCAGATAAAGACCAACTAATAACTCTAGGGGACTTCAATATACCTGTAGCTTGTTGGTCATCAGATGGTACGTCCAATGTCCCCCTAACTGCAGCACAGCATGACCTCATAGATAGCTTAACATTTATTTGTCTTAAGTTAACCATGCCCTTAATTCTTTAAATTGCTTACTAAAATTGTGTTTCGTCTCCGATCCTGTAGGTGTTCCGTGGATATTTTTTACAGTGCCATGAATTCGTTTTTTTTTATCGTGCGTTCCGTTAACCTATCCGTCGGTCCCTGGTAAACCACTGTTGGACCAGTAGATTTTTGTTTATATTGTTAGAAATTAAATGAAAAAAAAAAATAGAACAAATCGGATGTAAACAAACTTAATGTAAACAAATGTAAAAAGCTTATCAGTTTGCACGCTTACACTAAGCCGAGCTGAATAGCCGAACTGATAAGCTTTCATCGCTAGGCTAATTCGGATGCTGCTCGTGTAAACTAGCAGCCGATCTTAGCTTGGAACTGCTGGCTGCAGCAGCGCAATAAACTTCTGCAGCGCTTGTCTTTATCCCCTCGCCAGTGAAAATTCCCCAGCTAGGCCACTATTCCCTCTTTTTGTTTATTTTCCGGGAAAACTCTCACGGATTTTCATTTTGGCGCCCGATTGGACTACGACTAGCTTTTCCATTTTCGCGTCGGAAAAAGGAACAAAAGTAGTGCATTTTCATTAGGAACTGTAAAGGGGTTTCAAATTTCGGACTTTGACTAGTTTGAAAAACGGGTCCGACAATAAATGTTTGATTTTTTTCGACACGATTTCTCAGTTGTTTTACCTCCCTCAGGTATCGAAACCCTCTGCATCAGGCTTGAGGTCCCTTGTTGATGAAATATCGGCTCTGTATGCATCATTGCAGTCGTTGGGTAGTGAACAGGAGATCAATAACGCACTTTTTATTCACATAGCTATGTCCAAGGTAGATCACACGACAAAATCCTGATTTGAGGAGCAGCTAGATTACAATAAGTTGCCAATATGGTCTGATTGTGCGTTTCAGTTGAACCAGCATTTAGCTGCTGAGGAATTAACCAAAAGTAAAGGGAAGCCTAGCCTAGGTTCGAATAAGGGATACTCAAAATCGACCCTTCTCATGCACAAAAACAGATCACAAACCTGATTCAAAATGTCGGTATTGCTCAGCGACATATTAGGACAAATTTAGGTGATTTAACGTTTTGATTTCACAAAACACAACCGGCTGTGGATAAATTGTCAAAATCCAGGTCAACCAGATAAAAAATGCAAAGCAACAAAGTGTTGCATTTGCTTTAAGCCTCATAACTCACTTCTTCACAAATATCGGCTAGAGCAGCAACCTGTAGCTTCGGAATCATCTCCTCAAGTGCAATCACAGTCATTTCAAGTAACGTTTGATCATTTAAATCAAGCTAATTCATGTCATGTTGAAAAAAAAGGACCAAGTGATTTTGCCACTGCCGTCGTTAAGGTGCGGGATAGATTCGGACAGTTTCAATTAGCACGAGTTTTTTTATATTCCGGGTCGCAAATAAACTTTATGGCCGAAGATTTAGCACAACGTTTGCAGTTACATAGGGAGGAGTCATATTTGAATATCACTACTATCAGGAAGAACGATTCGGTAGCACGGCACAAGGCTCATAAGTCAATTCACTCTCAATGCTCATAGTTTCGCTACCGATTTTTGGTTCCAACAAACATTGGAACATTGGCAGACCCTCGTTTTCACAAGCCCGCAAATGTGGACTTTCTGATTGGCGCAGAATCCTTTTTCGAACTTGCGAGCGTAGGCCAAATAAAATTGGGTTCCAAACTTCCTTCCACTCAGAAAACAATTTTAGGATGAATTGTGTCGAGAAAGTGCACTCAACGCTGATCGAGTCAAGCTCAAGTAGGCAGCGTCAATGTCAGTGAAAATATAAGTTCTCTCGACTTTTTGGTGGAACGATTTTGGGAACTGGAACAAGTACCAGAGAGATTGAAGGCTGTTTACACAGCTGAATAAGTTGCTTGCGAGAAGCATTTCGAGCACACAGTATAAGGGCTTTCGTCAGGTCGTTTTGGGGTGAAGCTGCCATTATATTATTCTTCCTTTAAAGTGAACGGACGTGTTTTTTTCTTGCGCTCCCGATTTGTGTAGGACTTTGGTGTTTTAAATAGTTCCCGTTCACTTCGGGTGTGCATGCAACTTTTTTAATTGTGTTGTTTATTTCATTTTAAATTACATTTTAGTTTGGGCTGCTGCGGTTGCTTTGCATTCCCTTTGTGCCTATTGCTTTTGTTGTTGCTTGCGTCGTCGCGACAGGTATAAACTGTTCTTAGTCAGTGCTTAACTCACGCTCTCCCCATTTTTTGCTCTCCTGCTCTTTTAGTTCCTCTGCACTTAAACCCTTGCGCCTTCTCTTAATTAACGAAGGTACAGTGGTAAGTCACTAAGATGTCTGTTAATATGGTCTGCTTCGTTAAAACTTGTAAAAAAAATATTATTTACGGTAAACTCACCGTCACCTGTTTGCTGTGTGATAACATAGTGCAGTGGTGTTGGTATCGGCATACGCTACTGCTGTGAGGCCTGCCGCAAGGCGGAGTGGGAAATGATGTCTTTCATGCGGCAAACCAAGAGTGGTCTTAAAGGGCTTGTTTAGAGGAGGCATTAATTTATGCCTCCTTTTTTGAGAATGTTTAACGAGAGAGTATTATGCGGTGTCGGAACGGTGTTAAAAGAAAAGCCGAGAA
>JAEIII010036361.1:0-11843 GCA_018905755.1 Drosophila ohnishii | reverse complement strand
GAAATAATAAAATAGGCCTATATCTCAGAGTAGATGAAAATACGTTGAAAAACAACGAAGGTAACATTTTTTTTATACCTTTGCAGGGTATTATTATTTCAGTCAGAAGTTTGCAACGCAGTGAATGAGACGTTTCCGACCTTATAAAGTATATATATTCTTGATCAGCATCAACAGCCGAGTCGATCTAACCATGTCCGTCTGTCCGTCCGTCCTAAACTTTGTGTTTTTAATCGGTATTTTTATTTTTACCAACAAATTCACATTGATTTTTGCAGAAAGTAGTATCCCACTTGACAATTAAAATTTTTTTCGTGGATTATTTGTAGTAATAATATATATACGTTCATAGAATTATAACACCAAAGAACCAAACTTGTTGGAATAGGACCAATGACTAGATATCTCCCAGTTTCAAAACCTTATCTCAAACCGACAATTCTATATGTATGAATCCTATTAGTCTATAGGACAACCTAGCACATAATTACAAGACTACAGGGAGGGCGACTCAGATTCAAGCTATGCATAAATAATATTAAATTGAAACAAAATAACAAGAAGCACTAGGATAACAATAAATGTATTCAAATTCCAAGCAAAAAACATGAAAGGAAGCTAACAGTGGCACGCCGAAGTTTGTATACCCTTGCAGTTTGCAATCGGATCATTTACTAACAGCATAAACTATAAATATATACGCTGAACATAATTGCATTTAGCCGTTTGGGGCTTTATATTTAATTTGTTATAAATGAATATCTAGAAAATAGTATATAGACTAATTTACACAAGTATCTTTGCAATAAGGAACTCAACAGGTCTTTACCTATGGATTACCTATGTTAATATGTACGCATGTATGTATGTATGTATGTACATTTCCAATTTCTATTTCAGTTACGGGTGAAAAAAAACACGAGCATGAAGGAAAGTAAGGCACGTACATTTACCAGGTACCTGGTAAGCACATACATACATATGTATGTATGTATGTACATACATATGTGTATTGCATACATACATATTGACAGATAAATGTTCATTGCCCTAAGAGTATTATACAGCAGTTTTCACCTTCAAGCTACTTGATCAGCTTACCAAACAACAGGCACGTATTCACAGTAATAACCGAAACAAAACAGAATTCCACGAAAGTGTCATGTTGGGCGAGAGTAAAATACCCTTCAAATCGATGCATTAACCACCGCTACCACTATTAAATTATTTAATTTTTTTTTGTTTTCATTTTAATAAATTTAGAATATAAAATATATACATGTATGTACATATGTCTGTATATATTAATATTATTTAGGGTTTAGAAAAAGCGCTCGATGTGATATGGGCATTGCTGTTCTGTCGAATTAGACATTTGTAAGTATTCAAAGTATAAAAAAAAAGTTACTTATGTATGTTACATTTTTTTATTTTCCATATATGTTAACTTATAGCTCTTGCCTAGGCCTACAATTGGTACAAGTTTTCATTTTCAACATTTAATCGAATTCAAGAAGTTTAAAAAAAATAAGGAGTTCGCACGTGAAAAATAGAGAATCGTTTCGCGGCGAGCTTTATAAAAACTCTTTTAAGCGAAACGGAAAGATTATTTTAATAAAACAAATTAAATATTGTCATGCGTTAATTCCCGTTTCTAATGCTTCGGTCAGAAATTTTAATTTTATGAAAATAGAAACGATCGGTAGATGTACAGAAAAGTGAAATATATAATAAGTATGTAATGAAACTTTGTTTTGTGTGTTTTTCAGCATGCAAATTTATAATGTTTATTATATTAGATATTTAAATCTAAAAAATATTTTTATACGATTAATTTCTTTTATTTTTATTTTAATTTAAATATTAAATATTAAATATACAACTTATATGTATATTTTTTATTTGTTTCTATTAATTCGACCAGAATGAATTGATTCTTAATGAGCCAATTGCAAACTACAAGGGTATACAAACTTCGGCGTGCCAAAGTTGCGTCCTTTCTTGTTTTACCTAAATTTAAAAAATAGGAATCGAACTACAAGTTACATTGGAGGAATCTGAAAATAGTGCTGTTTTTGCCTTTAATTACATGAACAATTGATTATTAAAACTTTCTGCGGATCTAAAATTCGATTAGACAGTGCATCTTGTTAGAATAACTATATTTTATCAATTATATTGGAAATGTATCAAAATGTAAACATCTTTTATTGCAAATTTGAAGAACTGTGGTCAAATTTGGCATTTCTCACTATGTGCAAATCAACAAGTAAAAAATTGGATCACTTCTTGTGTTTTTCTTGAGTTTTATTAAGTAAAGAATTGGGTAAACAGCTGATTTTGGAAGCTTCGTGTGGGGGAGTGGCTTCACCTATGAAGATTTCGAGTATTCACGTTGATGGTCACTCTATTTCGAATTGATCAAGACCAAAATTGAAGTTTGAAAAAATAATTTGGCCAAGTAAAGTGGTCGGCTGGAGCATAGTGCACGGGTATAAATATTAAATAACTAAGTGGCTGAGCAAGAGATATAAACATAAATATGATTAAATGATGTAGATAATTCAAGTTTTCGCATCAACATAAGATAGAAAGCCGAGTTAGTTTGTGTGTAAAGTGTTACAATCATCTACAAACCAAGAACCACCCCTCTTCGCAATGTCTGTAGGTTTTAATTGGGCGACAACATAATGCTTCGGCAGAGTAGGAATGGGTAAGAAGATAGCAGCAGCAGATAATAATAATATATATGTATATGTATATATATACAGAATTGTCATTGGCTGGCCAATGAAAGCTTGGAAATGGCCAATGGCCCAGCTTCATCAGCTCTTGCTATTATTCAAACCTTTAGGAGTTTTCGTTTGTTTTATAAATATAATTAAATAGAGTACTCTACTCGGTATGTTTTCTAAGCTCAAATTGTTAATTGAATCACATAGTGACTCTAATAAAAGCATAGAGCTGGGACAAAATCGAATTCTAATTTATCGATTACCCTTATATTTGTATAGCCTTGCAGTGGAAGGGAGAAATATCGATGATTGCAGCCATCGATATTCGTTCAAATAAGAACTAAAAACAAGGAATATGTTATATTTTTTTTTTTTATAAAATTAAAAAAAAAAGATTTTGGTACGCCGAAGCTTGTAAGGCCTTACAGGGTAATTTAATCATTAGGAATCGATCCACTTTGAACAAATAAAAAGCAAAATAGCAAATATCTACCAGTATAAGGATAAGGAGTGTTTTTTAATGATATGCTCCGACTAACATCAGGTGGCCAGTGCAACCAGCAACTTATAAAAAATGTATTTGGACAGACATTTCCACAAAGAGGTCTACCACGGCCAAAAACCTAAAAGTAAAAATCAAATTTATCAATCTAGCATATTCTAAGACAGATACCAAAAAAGTCGAATGCAATGTGGCGCAAACTCGCTTTATCACTATTAAAATGGGGATGTTTTGCCTTGATAAAAACTTCTAAGCGAGAGACATGATTTGACTATTGCTTTTAAACATCACTTAGAGAATGCAAGGACTGGAAAATCAATGCGGTAATATTTTGATTTGCATTGTCGCTTTCTTATATTCCCCGCTAGCGGTGTCCCTTCAAATTCAATAAAAAAAGTGCGAGTCATTTCTTAAAACACTCATAACCATTTTTAAGAGGCATCAGTGCACTAACGTTTAAAATTAGTTGCACGAAAATGTTGCTTCTGGATTTGCAGAAATTGGTTATTGAATTAATAGACCTCAAAAGCCACTTCTGTTTCTTGTCCTGGGCGTATCACTTGAGCTTTGAATTTATCTTAAAAATACAAAATTACCCAACACCAATCTTTGCGCCAATATAAGAGCTAATAAAGAGCTATATGTCAAGCCTTTCAGCAGGACAAAAAATTCTTTCCTTTTGACCGATTTTTTGCAATGTACCAATGTTTCATGCGCGACCTGGGAAATGCCCGAATGTAATGTAATGCCGAAAAATGTAACATTAAATCGATTTCGATGAACTCTAAGACATTATTTTAAAATCGCATAAAATTAAAATAACTTGTGGTTAAAAAAAAAAAAAAACAAAGAAATATCAAAGTTTATTACATTTACCTATATTTGTTATATTTATTGTTTCACAGATAAGGTCTAACATTTTTCTCTTCATATAATATAGTCATAGGACTGGCATTAAGAGCCTTAGAGCCTATCTTAAAATTTCAAATTCAGTAGATTGATCACTGATATATACATTTTATGGGGTCGAAAACATCTTGTCTGCCTACGGTTATCGGGTAAAAAACAAATACCATTTAATGGAATTAATAAAGTTCTAATTAGCCATGAATATAAGCAACAATTCGGGCAATAAACCAGGTACTTGGGTAGAGAACATTTTGGTGAGGTTGAGGAGCTGTGTGAGGAAGAGGTGATTGCTTGAGAAAGAGCAGAAAAGGGGACCGAATTAAGTGGTGTCGGTAGGGAAGCAGAGACAATAAAAACACTCTTGACAGACTGAGACCGAAATTAAAAATTTCAACGAATTTTCGTATTTTAATGTGCCCATAATTACCGATGCCGTATAATTATTAGTGAAATTATTATTAAATTGGCGAATCATTATCAACATCCACGTTTTATGCACACTCTTAACTACAATGTTTCGAAACGAAGAAATTATGTGTTGTTGTTTGGTGGTTAGGCCTGAGCATTCGTGTTTGTCTATATGTATATGTATACATGTACATACATATATAGAGATTTTATACACAAAAATCGCTATTTTTTGTTTAATATTTAAACGCAGAAGCACACTCAAACTTAAGGGGATCACGCTGATTATGAAGTCCGAAATGCTATTCAACAATAATAATTATTTTTAATTACAAGTAAGGCAACGTCTCGACAACTTCCGCCGCGGCTTCGAATTTCTCTTGTGATCGTTTCCAGTGCTTCATCTGTAAATTGGTTGAATGCGGTAGCAAAATATATAATAGTTTGATCTTTTGATAAAAAGTTTACGATCTTACCTAGTAGGGTATTAAATTTTGGTCAGAATTATGTAAAAGAGTCAATTTTTGGCTCAGCAAAATATATATATTCTTGATCAGTAACAACAGCTGAGTCGATTTATACGCAAACTAAGTCTTAAAGTCTTAAAGTACGCTCACTAGTATACAAGTTGGATTAGTGTGCGTAGAAACAAAGACGAACGAACAAGTATGGCTAGATCGACTCGGCTGTTGATGCTGATCAAGAATATATATATATATATATATTTATATAAAAAACCGGTATAATTATTATTATTTTTGTTGTTGTAATACAACTCATACTTTCGGCGTTGCAGTAGACTGACTTGCCACTTGCTAACAACTGTCGGCCACCTCCACACCCAACCAGAGGTGTTGGAATCATATGCGCAGGCGTGCGACGTTTGTCGCCCTACATTTTAGGTCGAATTCGATATGGTTTTAATGAAAAAAATTCCGGCAAAACAAGTGCACTTCGCCAGTTATTAAGAAAGAAACTAAACCAAGCTAATTCAAAAAAAAAACAAGAAATAAAGATAACTTCGGCACGCCGAAGTTTTTATACTCTAGCAGTTTGTTAAAGAATCATTAAGAATCGATCCATTCTGGTCAAATTAATAGAAAAAATAAGAGGAAATATATAAAAATTATACATTAAATTTTAGATTTTATTATTATAGTTTAGATTTCAGATATCTAATATAATAAACATAATTAGTATAGATGCTGAAAAAACCAAAGTAATATCAAATTTCATTACATTGACCTATACTTATACAGTTTTAAATTCGCGGCGTTACCATTTGCTCTACTACTATATGATAGAGTTCTCAGATTTTCATAGAATTGATATCGAAATTCTGAAATAATAACAAATTGCCATAACTCAAATATGCGTTGAAAAACAACGAAGTTATAATTGTTATAATCGTACCCTGCAAGGGTAAAAAATGGCACCAAAGCATGCAAACACAAAATTGCCTAACTTTCAGTAAAAACAAGAAAGGATGCTAACTTAGGCATTCCGACATACCCTATTCAGTTTGCAGTTCGATTATTACAAAGATATCCATTTTGGTCAAATTAAAAGAGAAACCTCTAGGAGATACATATGTATGTAAAGCACGGTAATATCTTGATTTTGACTAAATTTAAAAACATTGTTTTAAAATCGTGTGAAATAAATAAATTTGAGGTTCGAAATATCTAATAATTATATATACAATAAATATTAAAAAATTACACAATATTTACAGTTTTACATTCTCGCCTACATTTACCGAAAATTTCCATGATTAAATTCTAGAGTGTACTTGTATATCATATTGTTTAGATTGGACCACTCTACGTACATACATATGTACATAGATTTCATCTGTAATAACGTCAGTGTTTTCACAGCTCAAATTACGAGGACCACGTAGCCGGAGCAAAGGTAGAGAATAAGAAGTGCTTTTAGGGTTCATTCTGGTCAGACTTGCAAGAACCTTGGGCACATTCGTTATAAAAAAGGTTTAACAACATTCAACAAGCTGAATATAATTCATATGCTATACGTACATACATGTGTATATGTGTCTGGGTGCGTCCCTGCTACTTACAAATGTCTTAGAAAAAAAGAATAACAAAATAAGAGAACAGAACAACGTAAACAGCGCACACTTGCACACAAGGGAGAGCGGCAAAAGGCCGAAACCTTTGTTGACCATAAAGATTAACTCAACGGGAATAGGAATGGGAGTAGGTGCTAAAACACACGCTCGCCCCACCAACACCAACACAAACACAAGCACAGAACCAATAACGCCAACAGTGGTCAAGTTTGTGCTCACACATATATATTGGTGAGGTACAGACATACGTGTACGTATGTACGTAGTATGTATCTTGACCCACTCACAGTCGATTCTCGGCACTCACGTGAGCATAGTGTTTTAGGCGCCTTTAATTTCTCACACTCTGAGAACTGGACGAAAAGTAAGTGATTTAATGTGACTATTATCAAACTATAGTGCCGATTTTATTTTCCGAGTATGCATGTAACATATACACATTAAGCAAAAACTCATCTGAACGAGGTAGGCAAGATAATAGAGACAATTCACCTTTGTGACGATTATTGCCAATAATTTAACTAGTTCCTAGTTCAGCACGTAGGTGTGTCTTTACTTTGGAGCTTAGTGCTTAAAGCCAAAATAGTTAAAATGTTAATTAAAACTGAGAAACTAGTTCGCACAGTAACGGACAGATGGACAGCATTAGATCGACTCAAATGTTAATGTTCATCAGGAAAATGTGTTCTTTATAGGGTCGAAAATGACCCATCCATCATTAGGCCTACATTTCTTAAAATGTCCAAGTATGCACAACCTTTTTTACGTAGACGACTTCCCACATTGATATTTTGTTTGATACACTTTCACAAAGTAACAAGATCCAAAAATGCCTGTTTGGTGGTCCTTTTTCAGGCCTGAGATCAAAACAGGAAGTTCTAATCAGAAATAAATACTATTGATATTATTGAATAGAAGAAAGGAAGGAAAATCGGCTCGCCGAAATTTATATACCCTTGCAGTCTGCAATTCTATCATTAAGAATCGATTCATTTTGGACAAATAAAATAAAAACTCACATGAGATATACATATGTATTGACATTGACGGAATCTAGAATATTCTAAAACATATTTCGAAGTATTCGAATGAGAATTCGAAAAAAAACTTTTTTTTTTATTTTGGTGAAAAGCATAATAAAATGGGAATGATGTGTTTTATACAACTTCTACCCAGAGACATTTTGCCTTGACTTTGGTTTTTAGCATCACTTGGATAATGCGAACAGCCAAACGAAAATACGAATATGCTCTTCAAGTTTACTTAATCAGTCCAAAACGACATGTAAACTATGTTGGAAAAATGTCACAAGGAAGAGACATTAAAGCATGACAATTTCAAATTTGTTTCATTAAAATAATCGCCGTTTCGCTTGAATCTATGTTTAAACAGCTTACTAGTGTGTTTTTGTTACGTGCGAATTTCTTGAATTTGAACAAATTTTCAAAATAAAAACTTGCACCAATTTTATTATGGAATTTCACATTTTTTTACTTTGAATACTTAAAAATGTCAACTTCGGCAGAATAAAAAAGCATACATACAAAACACATACATTAATGTATAGCATATAACAATTTGTTTTTCATATAATATTTTTTATATCGTGTAAAATTTAATTTGAAATGCTAATATAATATAAATTATACATAAATACTGAACAAAAACAAAGTAATACATATTTACCTATACATATTATTTACAGTTTTACGGTTACTTTTTTCATATTATTTATTTTTACATTTTTCCCTACATTTACTGATGGTTCCTAAGGCAACCACATGATATAGTCGTCCGTATTCGTAAAATTAAAACCGAACTTCTGAAATAATACAAAACGGTCATATCTCATAGAAGATGAAAAACAGGATAGTAATCAAGCCTGCTTCGGTAATCAAAAACGAAAGATTTTTTCGTTTTTGAAAACGAAAAATCGGGGCTCCGGTTTTTGAAATCGAAAGATTTTTTATATGAAATCAGATCTCATTTACTGAAGGAAACAGTTTTGTCAGTGGTCAATTGATGTTAATTCCAAACCAGTACAAGATCATTCTGGCACGCAGTTATTTTCTAAAAATTTATTTCTAACCCCACCTCAGATTTGACCAACAAATTGCCATGTTCAACAAGATTTATCGTTTTGGCGATTGGTCGATAATTCCATGGCAAAAAGTTATCGCCAAGGCTGCCATATTGTTGGTGGAACGAAACAGCCAGGTAAAAATACTTATAGAGCGCCAAAAATGTTGTTTATAAATAATGATATTTAATTTGATTACTTAAATGGTCAAAATTCACCAAATAATTAATTGAGACCCCCGGAATTAGATGCCTAGATTTGCTTAACACCTGCTATTTTTACCTTCTCCTGGCTTCGAAATAAGCAATTGTAAATATAAAAGGCAGTTCTTCGCGTTTACGATTAACGGAGCAGGCCTGAATATGTTTTTTCTAAAAAGTTCTCCGATCGTTCATATAGCACCTATATAAAAATATGATATAGTCGTTCGATCTGGCCCATTCCGACTTATATAGTAGTGAGAGCAGTCAGAATACTATCTGCAAAGTTTCATTGAAAACTGATGGACTAATTGCGTAGAAACGGACAGACGGACATGGCTAGATCGACTGGGCTGCTGATTAAGAATATACAAATATACTTTATCGGAAATGTCAAGTTCGCTGCATTGCAAACTTTTGAGACTAAAATTAAAGTAAGAAGTAAGAAGTAAGAGGAAAGTGGAAGAGCTGAAATATCAAAATATTTAATATAATTAATACCAAAAATATATATAAGATTTACAGGATAATAAAATGAAAACTGGCATAACATGGATACTTTTGCCCTAAACTTAGGTTTTTAAATTTACAAATTAAGCTCTAAAAATAAAGAAAGGTGACAAAACGGAGAAAATATTTATAAAATGTATATATCTTCACTACATTTCAATAATACTATATTATATAAAACCTTTTAATATAAATAATACACATTCATATATCTAAATATTGTACATACTATATACATATGAGAGAGTTTTGATTTCATTATCATATCATTCCATCTCGTTGGAACTCCCTAAACAACGGTTGACCAATTAAAATACTCCAAACGATGCTGCTGCCTGTCTGTGTTTGTATGTATTGGTGAGGGAATCGTAATTAATGCAGTCTCGGCAAAAGGGGAGAGAAGGAAGGCCTGATAAGACGCGGCGGGGGAGGTGTGGGTGGGGCGGTGTTTTGCTGGAGCAGCTTACATTTTAAACGACCAATCAGAAGATGTTATGCGGCATGTGTGTGTGTTTGCGAAATGCTCACTGTTCACACCGTCACACACGTACACTCCTGCTCAGTGCGATTTATGTGCCACTTTCCTGTTTGTGGAATATGGGAGATCGGATGGGAAAGGGGACACATGTATGTATGTAAGAGCTTGCATGCATGATGGTTTGCATATGAGGGGGCCGGAGCCGGAGACTCAAAGTGTAGAGATTTGCCAAAGTACATATGTATGAATGTATGTATTGGTACACACATGCGCGGGGCAGCAGACATTTAATGGCTGGCAATTACATATATGATATGCAGATTTTTGTATCGCAATCAAAGTCACAGTCAGCAGTCTGCAGCATCGGGTTCATTTTTTACGCCACGCCTATTCACAGCGCGCGCGCTTATTTGTTCTTTACTTGGGCGTCATCCACACACACATCTTCTCATTCGCAAAGCCAAAGCCAGATCCACAATCCACATTCATTGACGCGACGCGCAGCACACAGCGTTCGGGATTAGGGTTACACCTACACCTACACATACATACTACACACAAAGCTAGCTAAAATAATTGAGAGCCCGACGAGCCCGCGAGAGTGAAAGGAAAGTAAACGAGGCAGCGGTGGCAGCGGTAGCATCAGCAGCAGCAAGCTCACCACCCCACACTTTATACAACAAAAACAATGAAAACGACTAAATCATTGCCACTCTCCATCTCGCTCATTTCGCTCTTCCTATATAAGTATATATGCATGACTGTATGCGTGAGTGTATATAAATAAGACAGAAAGAGATGCAGCACTACAGTACGCTACGAGAGAGCAAACGCGGGAGAGAGCGAAACTCTTAATTTAATTAATCTTGACAAACAGAGGCAGAATTCAAGAGAACGCGTAAGAGGAAGTAGTGGGCTGTTTGTTTTCTTCTCACTCTACCGCCGTACGCTCTTGGAGACAAATCAGTAGTTTACCATTTGGAGAAATTTGCGATGCGAAAATAGCAGTAACGATTAAAACTGGTTTTCCAGTCCTCAAACCAAAACCCTACTACCACTCACCCCACACCTCTCCTGAACTACGAAGAACCAACTTCGTTTCGTGTTCGTGGTCGGTTTTAGACTTCGGGCTTACTTTTTGTTGTTGCTAATTTCTATTTTCCTTTATTTGCTGCTGCACGGCTTTGTTATTGTTGCTGTGTGGGTAACCCCTTTTCACGTGCACGCATTTCCACACACTGTAATTTGTAATTGTATGCGGCGCCCTCTCGCACATACATACATACATACATACACATATCAGCAGCTGGAGGATTTTCAGATATCGCAGTCTCGCAGTTAGAAGCTGGAGAATGGAGAGGCCTGGAGACTATGTGGCGACGAGCGACAGCGACCCGTCCATCCGTCGTTCATCTTCGTCCCAAGAGAAATAATATCGTAACGCCCACAACGGCCCTACTCATTCCAATGAGCAATGCGCGAGTGCAAATATAATGTAAATGTAAATGTAAATAAATAATTTATACATAATGCGCTCCTTATGCCTTGGCTTTACGCTGCTGCCTCTCCTTAGCTTCAGCCTCTCTTCCTCTCTGCTGGTGATGGTGTCTCTTTTCTGCATATTTGTGGCGCCTCCTCTAACTAGGGTTTTTTCGTTGTTGTCATCGTCTCTTATGGCAACGCAGCAAAGCAAAACTCGGTGTGGGTGAGTGTGGGTCGCGGCGAGTGTGGGCAGTGGAGTGCAAAAGAGACAAGAAAATGAGAGGGACCATGATGGGTAAATGACGCCTACGAGAGAAGGAGATGGAACATAACATAAAGTACACAATTACGCGAACACATCGGTTTCGCAAAAAAGGAAGATTGAAAAATTTCTTTCTGGCTCATTCTTTTTCTTTGTCTTTATACGTTTTTTTTTTTTTTTTTTTT
>JAEIII010036352.1:0-38031 GCA_018905755.1 Drosophila ohnishii | reverse complement strand
CTATGCTCAATAGTCATACCAAGGTTTTGTCAAAATATATGTGCCGACTAGTGTATATATTTAGTACAATTTAGGGGAAAGTCATAGGTATTACATGGGAATTTAAAATTTTAAATCAGAAATTTAAATTACCTGTAAAATATTTACTCAAAAAGTAATGACTTATTTTATTTTTAATCAACATTAAAGATTCTTCAACATGTTTTCAAAAATGTTTTTGTAAAAGTAAATTATTCAGGGCTACCATAGAATTTCATTTTAAATTAAAATTAAATATTAAAATTAAAATTCATTAAAAAATTAATCAAAACGCTCTTGAGTGTATACAGTAATTTATTTTAATTATGCATAAATAAAAGGGAGTGGCTTGAAATATTTATCCTAGTAACAAAACAAACATTTTAGCGTTTAAACAAATTTAAATAGCATCTGATATTAGAGCCAAGTGTATAAATGATAAATAAAAAATTTTATAAAATATTTAAGATGTTGAATAATTTATTAATTAGTAGGAGCACTTATTCAGAATGCTAATATGCTGTTTAGTCATTATTAATTTTACTTTTTTGACCCCTACTGTAGTATTTACCATACATTGTCTGTGATCCTGCCCACACACACCCCATCATCAGCCATATTGACTGATTTAAATAGTAATAAACACACGACCCACGCGCCAAATCGAATTTCACAAATCGTATTGCAGAAAAATTAATTACGTTTCCAGCGAGTGGGGATAAATCACTGCATTGTATTTATGCAAATTTTTAATTGCTCAACACGCAAAGCCAAGCCAAGGAATATAAATCAATGCGAATCGGGCGAATCGAAACGCTGAATCTATGCTGAGCCTGGGGAGTCGGCTGTTCCGTTTGTTGTTGGGCCCCCCAAAATCCGCCTGGAAGTCTATTTATCTCGCCATATCATTTTCACGGCCTTGTTGACGCGTTTTTTATGGCCAGCCGCCGCCAATAATACCTAAAGCTGATGCATTAACTTGGTCACAAAAAAAAAAGTGGTAAAAGCGTAAACAATATATTGATTACTGGCTGAGAGTTAGGGAGAGTCTCTATTGGAAAACTATAGTTGGAGGAGGAATATACTAAATATATAAAATTCTCCTAGTTGAAATCTTAATTTATTCAATTTATATATATTTTTTATACCAAAGAATACATTTAATTAAGTTGTAGACTCATGGTTTTTGCTCTTAACAATTCCCCTATTTATGGCCCATGAATAAATGCAATCAATAAATCTTATTGAATGGCACGTGCTTAGCATATGAACGAGAGTTTTAAATACTTCATTCCGCAAATACTTAATTGTGGGGGAATTCACATTTTCTATTTGTTTGTCACTTATCACAGAGATTTTTTCTCTGGAATCTCAGAGAGAGCTAAAAAGACTCCAACTCATGCATATATCTTTAACTTATTCATTGCCATATAAGGAAATTGTTTCTCAGCTATTTTCACTGATAAGCTGGCATTTCAAAGCGGTTTTTCACACATCTCATGAGTACCCCTTTTCCCTTTTTTCCCCCTCAGATGACAGACTTCTCGGATAGTTCGCCCAGCGGGGTGCTGAGTCCGGCATCATCGCTAATCGAGAGTTTCCACAAGAAGAATGGATCGCCACATCCCATTGGGGGTGGTGGCGGCACCACAACAGTTACGCCAACGACCTTGAATGGTTCTGCAGTGGCTGTGGGTGGTGGTGGCGGAGCCGGTGTGGTGGCCACCACCACAGCAAATGGCAGGCAAATCAACACCAGCTCCAGTTCATGCAGTAGTCTTAAGGAAACCTCACACCAGTCCACATCCACATCACAGCAGGTAAGAGTGAATCAAAGTGTATCTTAAGAGAAAAGGTTTTATCTATAGATACAAAACTATACTTGTATCTGTATCTGCAAACATCCTGTTCAGTCATACATTAAATAATATAGCATTGAGTAAGGTCTGAGGTAGAAAAGATAAACAAGGTTATTTAGAAGTATATTTTAGTTGCTATTGCATACTCTTAAATCAATCTAATTACTAGTAAAACTCCTATACTTTTACCATATACCCCTTATCAAACACACTTATTTATTCAATGAAAATTATAGCCAACAAAAAAACCTAAAAAAGTGGAACAAAGATTTTGAATCGAATCCACGAGAACTCAAGTGTTCGATTAGACAAAATAGAATCTGACGCAGCTGTGGTCATCACAGTTCAGATATCGTAACTGAGCAGTATGGAATCGGGCTTAGCTGGCATAATGCCGCTATTTTTAACGCATTACTTAAGGTGTAAGGAACCCCCTAATCGAGGCAACCTTTCTGGTGGTACTGGAACTGCTCCGCAAACCGATAAGTATAGAGGTTAACACTTGATAAAGGAACACTGCAGCAGCAGCGCCCTTCTACCCTTGATAAGATTACACCTGCCCCTTTTGGAATTTTATAGCTTCGATGGCGACATTGCGGCTGCTGTAGGACAACAACAGCAAAATCGATTTTATTAATCACAAATTTATTTATTGTTTGGCATTGGAACAAACACTGAAACACCGAACAATTCAGGCAAATATATAAAGCGGAGAATACAAAAGAAAACGTGCCGTTTCTTAATGACCTGTTAACAAGTTGTTTATGCTCCTTTTACGATTTTCAGTTCAGTTAGATAAGATACGTATTGGGGTTTTCACGGGAATTTGCATAGCCCTCGCACACACGTTTTTTATCTTCAAGTTTTCCCCGTTTCTATTTTGATAAGGAAGTTGTCAATCAGATAGTTTATCAAGTGTTTCTGACGGACGAAGAGTCTGCTAATAATAGATACTGAGACATTTGAGTTCAATTTTGAGCGGCAGCAAGTTCATCTATAGTTGGCAGTTTTTTTAGTTTCTTAAAAATAGTCTGTGATTTGACAATAGCATTGACCTGTTTCAATTTACTCATTTGTAGCATTGATAGGCAGGCTGACCATTTGCTGAAAATAGCCTCTGACCAGATCCAAAATTTTCCCCACCTCTTAATTTACTAAATTAGAACTTGACAGGTCATAATCAAGGTACACATAAAAGTAATTTGCTTTTGTAAAACGTTTATGACACATTTTCCCCCAGCTAGTTAGGAGCCAGAGAGACTAGACTGACGCAGTTGTTTGTTGAAGATCTCTAAAGCCTAAACATGTGAGAAATTTAGATAGTTCTGAGGTTTTTGAATATTTTAATACTCTGTAACTTATTCAGAAAAGCCTAAATATATACTTAATATAATTTATATTGTCTTAGGTACATGATTCATGCTATTAAAATATTAGTAAACGTCTATAAATTATAGTAACTTCTGCTGTTAACCAAATAAGGTAAACTCCTAAGAAGTATGCTATAGCGACTTGGCTTAATGTAAATAAATATTATTGCATCAAGTCTGGTTTGAAGATAATAATTTAAATTTGAATAATTTTAAAATAATTTATATGTTTTACATTCAAAATATATAATATTCTTTGGCAAAAGTTTGCTCTATATAAAAGTTCTTTGTAAGTGTCATAATTTTCTAGTCTGCTTAATATCTTAGGTAAATGATACCCTAACCCTTATATATCTCCAAGCTCTATCTACTTCTCTAGTTATTAAACTATATCCCAAAACCAATATCCCCTCCATAAACTCAACAAATACTGGGTAGAGGCATTCGCCACTGTCTTCCTCTAGCCGCGTCTTATTGACTCGCTTTAAATGGGGAGGCTGAGTCACTTGCCGGCGGCAGTCGCCGGCACACTTCGCCGCCATCGAATTCTACGTCAGCCGGCGGCGTTGCCGGTGCCTCTGATTCCGGCCCGCCTCCGGTTCCGTCCACCTTCGCTTTTCTGACTTTGATTGTGTGCTCATCATTTTCGCGTTATCTGCTTACATCCTGGTTGCGCGATTGTAGTCTCGTTTGTGGTCCAAGTTCAACAAGCATCTTGGCAATCTGATTGTTATGTGATTTTCACCCCATAAAGCTATAACCTAGCCATGCACAAGCTATATATATATATATATATTCATTCATGTTTGTAGGAATAAAAATCACAAATTACCTTTTGCTTCGGCGAATCGCAGGTCTTCGTATATTTTTTTTATTGGTTCTGTCAATGATTCGGCTAAGCGATGACAATTTTGGTTTTCTGGTGAAAAAGGCTTTATTTTAATAGAGTTGGCAAACCAATTTAGTGATATGAATTTCACTTTCGCAGAAATTGTTGAGGTAAACACAACCAAAAGAATATAGTGACGGGGCCTAGGAAAATAAAGTGATTTTCATAGGTAGATAGTATAGTCATAATTCATTGGTTAAAGCCTTAGAAGATTGACTAGTTAAAGTAACTATAAATCGAATGAAATAATCAACAGATTAAGTCATAAAAAACACCATTAATATTTATGTCTAAATCCATTTATAGTTTTACATGATCAATAATAAATAATTAGTATTAATTCAATAAAAACTGCAACTAAAACTCATACCTATAGCAATTATAATAATATTTAAATCTAATTCTGAACGTGAATATGTCCAGAACAGGTCTAATGAAAACCACTCTTAATATTCAATGATTTTAAACCATTTAAAACGCTTTTAATTCTATTAAAAAAATATCTCAGCATCTTCAATAATCATTGAAATATTATAAAAGCAAAGTAAATTTGCTGAATAATTATGAACAGATTAACACCCTATTATTCAAATATTAAGTGAAAACAAAACAAAGCTCCTCGTCTCACTCGCGCTCTTCGCAAAAAAGGCCCCTCGGTAATCAGAAAAGTAAACAACGCAAATTGAAATGGGCAGAACGAGATACAATCTTCGACAATCCTCAACGAGCTGGAATCTGAAAATCGAACAAAAATAAACCACAAATCGACCGCAGGCCGAGAACTCGTTAATTAGAGAAGCTGAAGCTTGAAAAGCTTAGAAAAAAACGTGAACGCAGCCCGACTTAGCAGCTGAATTATGGAAATGCAAATTATTCACGGCATAAATTAAAGATTAAGCGAAGGGAAACACAGCTACAAACAAAAAATAAAGAAAAAACATACACCACACACACGAGCAACACTTGCAAAAGTTGTGGCAGAGAGGGAGAGAGCCGCCCCGACTTGTATTTACAATTTGATTTCCTAGAATTCTTCACACACACACAGCACACCCAAAGCGGCCACCTCCATGTGTTGCCATTTAGCTGCTCGACTGTCTCTTGTTTTTGCTCTCACTATCTCTCTTTTGCACTGGGAAAAATATATTATAAAAGTAGGAAGTACTTGGTTAAATGGAAATAGTCAAAGTTAAACAGCAAGATCTGTAACATGGTCTCTATTATCAGTTTCAAATTATGAAAAACTATGATATAATAATCTTAATATGAGTTCTTTCTTTGCAATCCCAGAACTAGTTAGGAATCATAGCGTGAGAGTAGAAAAAATAAAGTTTAAAGCTTGATGATCTGAATAAAAGATATTTTTAAATGGAGCTTAAACCTTGTTTAACCAAAATATAATTACTCAAAATGTAAATACAGCACTCACTATTTTATAACCTTTTTTATAACAAATTATTAGCTAATTTTGTCATATCCCATTGATAGTTGCATTTTTCTAGAACAAAATCAAATGTAAGGTAAAGATAACCCTTCTATACATCACTAGATATTCTATCGCTTCAGAAGCTCTTTCGTCAAGTGTATCTTGTCGATCGCACTTTAAAGTGACGCCGACAGCGACGCGACAGCGCTGAAAGCTCTTCGCTTTTGAAGCTCCCACGCTGCGCCTTCGAAGCTAGAAATTTCGTGCTCAACGCTCATTTTTATTTTAGTTAACGAAACGAACGAACCAGCGACGCGCTAAGAGATTCAAGAAATACTTTAGCAAAAACAGTCAGGCGGAAATAATTTGCTGTATTCCTAGTCTGCTAGCGTGTGTGCCGTCGAAAAAGAAATAATACAAATCACCTTTTATAATAATAACTCTCGCCGCAACGACGAGTACCGAACGAAATCAATGAGCAAAGAATCGTGGGTTTTTTGCCTATTAACGAACAATTAAACGAACTCTCTTTGTTATCAGTATTGCACAAATAAATAGAAACGACCGACGAAGTCAGTAGAAAAACAACGAAAGAGTGAAACACAATACACAAGTCCAGTCCCAGTGAGTGAAAAGTGGAAAAGTAAAAGTAAAAGTCCTGTCCTAAAAGTAGAGGAAATTGCTGGCTAAAAGAAAAGTAAAATCTAGATGGAAGCATTCGTGTCTCGTGTCTCTGTGTGTGTCCGTGTCTGATAAGCCCCTCATCCCTAGCTGATTATATATATATAAATAGCAAAGTCTATACTATATATGACCGAGTTAAGTGCTTTATCAAAACGTAGGCGTATACGTAATATGAAATTCAATTGAAAGCAGCGGAGTTTTCCAAGAAGTTCCATTGGCAACTCTCACTGTCCCAGATCTAAAGAGGTTAGTCTTTATAGAATACAAAACATCATTGTGATAAATTAGTAAATGACGCAGAAATGAGGGGTGGGAGGGGAGAGAAAAGAAACAAGGCGATATCTAATCTTGCGATTTCGTGTCCAGCCGACGACGACGACGACGACGAAGGCTCCTTCACCTCCCTCAGCACTTGTAAGGGAAAATATTTATTGATCAGTGGGCACTAGAAGGTGTTACCGTACCGATAAGTGTATGTCAGCCGGAACGACAGGGGGAGGGGGGAGGGTGCGAAATGCCTTTGCCTTGGCTTTGGCCAACATGTCGTATGCGCAACGCCCATTCAAATCGCTCGCGATTTATGCATGTGCACATGTTTTATTGCTTAACCAGAAGAAGAACGCCTTATAAAACCGATCGCTGCCCACACACTTGGCCACTTATGTATATATATATATATACTATCAGCCCAACTTGTTTGACTTTTGCGGCTTCTGCTTCTTCTGCCGCTTATTTTGCCTTTTCTTCTGGCAGACGCCTGAAAACCTGGCCAAAATTAGATTTGATTCGTAATACGCGAACATTTGTCAAAAACGCTACAACGACGACGACGACGACGGCGAGTTTTGGCTTATTTTTTCAGCAAAAATAAACCATAAATAGAAAATTTTATTCCTTGGGTTTTTCCTAGAAAGTTATGAGTGGATCGAGACATGTTTTATAAGGCAAAAGCTAATTTATTATAATTAAAAAATATGCATATATATATTTTAAAGAAAAAATGACGTGAAACTAATTAAAGCTTGATGAGACCATCATCGGGTTTACTGACCTAGGGTCAATGACTTGGAATCAAATAATCCAAGAGCTAGTAAGAGATCTGGAAACAAAGATCTATTATTAAGTAAAAATAAAAACTATTTAAATAAAAAAAATAATAAAATTAAATAATATATAGTTTATTGGTTTTAAAGAGCCTTTCCAAACCCAAAAACCTCTTTCTTTCTTTAATCAAGCTGGTTGAACCATAAAGCATTTTGGCTAATTATCAGAGGAATTTAGATAGAGCGGCCCATCCATCTACTTTCTGGAGGTAAGCTCCCTTGCAAGGCAGGGCAAGTCAAATATTATATGGCTTCCCCAAAAAACACAACTGTCGATCCCAAAACAAATGGCTCATTTGATTTATAAAGACCGCGCTAAGCGCCCCGGGCCATAAAATGCGAGTTGAGATAGCGCCAGACAGTAAAGCATATTTATATATATATATATAGACAGATATCTATACGGTATTTGCAGACTGCGGAATGCGGGGAAAAGTGTATTGTCCACATTCCTCGCATTTTCCGCCCGTGATGAGTCTGAGCCAAAAAGAAAATATGACAACCTTTTATAATTGTCTTATTTTTTTTTGCAGGTCGTAAACAGCAGCAGCAGCACTACGACGCGGGTGGAGAAAAAGTCACAGCGCCTGCACCATCACATAACCTCCTCGTCCTCCTCCTCATCGTCGTCCTCCTCCAGCTCCTCCACCACACAGGCCCTGTCCACGTCGGCGGAGATGAAAGCGGCGGCGGTCAAGCGAGATCTCACAAATATCCAAAAGTCCATGTCGGAAATCAACGACCTGGCCATCGAGCGTATTGCAGGTGGATCGGGATCCGGATCCACAAATACCACATCGTCCCCATCAGCGCTAACCGCACCCAGCACAATGGCCCAGACGACGACGAGTCGACTAACCCCCAAACTCACATCCGCCCATCCGTCGATCGACGATCTCAGGGGTCTCAGCAGCCAGGACAAGATCACCCAACTGCAGAAGAAGTAAGTGTGGGTGTCTACGAAGGCGAAAAATAATATTTCACCAATCAATGGTGACTCGTCGAAAAAGTATCTGGCTTTCTGCAACGTAACCATCTTTCATAGATAGGCAGCTCTGCTGATTGATAGTGACACATAGAGTAGGAATTTTATAGTCACAGTGCAGATTGAAATTTAAAAAGGAAAGAGTGCTACAGATTTTCTTTAAGTGAAAAGTATAGAAGCCTCTGTAAAAGCAAACCATCTTGAAATAATTTTTATAATCTTAATAGTCTTAATTAATAAAGAATTTCGCATATTTTAGCAAGCAAATGCTAATTGAAAGTGCCCTGACCTCGTCGCTAGATTTTTCTTTACCTTCAATTAACATTTCTTTATTTTCTTTGCCAGACTTCGGGCCTCGTTTGAGAATCTGGACGACGACGACAGCAATGTGATCGTGACCCTGCCCGACGACGACGACTGCCATACCCACAATCACTTTGGCAGCGGCCTTGACCTCACCCACCCAACCGCCGCCCAGCTGAGTGCCAGCGGGCTGAGCGGATCCAGCAAGACGATCGACACGATCAAGTTCCAGGAGAAGCGCATGAAGACCGAGTCCAAGACCAAAGTGGTCACCGATGGCTTCAGCTCCGAGCAGGCCACCAGCAACTCGGCGGAGATGAAGCGCCTCCAGGCCGGAGATATAGACTATAAGGAGAGAAAGGGCTCGGCAGCGATGCGAAATCGATTGGAGGTTGATGGGGTCAAGACGGAAGAGAATGCAGCTATTATTAAGGTGAGTTTGGGGAATAACAAAAAGGACATTTGATATCAGAGTATCTCTGAAATTGTTGAAATTTATGTAAGAAAGTGCAGAAGGGTTGCTCTTAAATTTTGTATTAGTTTTTACAGTACATTTCGGCTCTTAAATATCTATAGTTTTTCTGATAATCAGTTTACCTTTTCCCATCCTGAAATCAATGCTAATAACCTCCTGCAAATTGTCATTGAACTCACCGCCCCTGAAATCTGTCCTCTAAGCCAAAGCTTTTTGGCAAAAAAAAGCTACCCTCAGGGTTGAACGTTAAACAAAGGGCAGTTGGTCGAACCCAAAGGGGAGCCACCCCCATTTCGAGAGCTTTTGCTAACTGTTAGACCATTCAGACCACTCCTTTCAGTTGGGAGTTCATCGCGTGCATGTTAAGGTCGCATAAGGGACACCAGCGCCAAGGCGTTAATAGCAAGTTCCTGGCCGCGCCAGTCCAGTCCACAAGGAACATTCTCCACAAGCGAAAGTTGTCAAGTCGCGAAAGTACTCGCCTGCTTACGCATATTTTCAAGAAAATCGATTGTCTGGCGCCAAAAACTAGGCAGCCCTCGACGCGAAAGTAATGTGAAATGTTCCTAAACAAGTGCCTGCTCCTCGGGAGCCCCAGCAAACTTATCCGTAACTACTGCAAGTCGAAGAAGGAAAAACCCATTGGAATGTTTCGAAAAGTTCAGGTATACCCGATGTTCTCTATGTTTGCTTTTACACCTGTTACCCAGGTTACCCAGGTTACCCAGAAAAGGTGATATAGGGGAAGACCGCAGTTCCACCGACAGATTTAATCTAATCAGTCTGCGTTACATCACGTTTGTTGATTTGCATATGTATATAAGCATTAATTGCTGTACGGTGACGGATGACATATATCTGGGGATAGGAACCGCAAATACGCAGTAAATGTCAAGGACGTCAAAAATAAAGCAGAGTACGTTTGGGAAATTGGGAAAAGTTCATAAACAAAGTCATTATTAGGTAGTTGAAACTAAATTTAATTCACGAAAGCAACTGAAGATTTGAAATCCATTAAAATGGCGCCCAAAAGTGTGCCTCAAAATATAACAGCTTAAAAGACAAATTCTTTGGCACAAAAATATTGTATGTCCCACTGTTGGGCATCTCCCTAATTGATTTAAATTCTGGATTTATTAAATTGCAAGTTTGTTTCTATTCCAACTCACACTTTGTGGGATTTTTCTTTTAAAAAACTGTTAAACTGGCCCATACAAAAATCCACTCTCAAGATCCCACCATAAACCTCTCCATCAACACATCATCATCCCAATCCATCAGAGACAGAGCACCCTTATTAAGTAAATACCAAACTCAATTCGACCTAGAAAATACATATAAAATCTCGCACGAGAGCATTAATTTGAATGGATGCTTGTGCCTGGGTCTGTGCCAAAAAATTAGGCCGACATACCGATTGCCACGCTCCATGTGCGGAGCCAACAAGTGCTTTTGGGTTTAAACAATAATAAAAAAATCCAATGAAAATACTTTGATACAATTTTTATGGATTGGCAAACAATCCGGAATAGTCTTAGGACATTTGCGTCAATTGCTCCCAATCCCAGAGAACGGCACGCACAGCCCCGAATTATTTCCGAGAAGTGATCAGGGAAAGATCGGAGGAGAACAACACCCAAACCCCAACCCCTCTCACCATTTTTTGATTTATTTCCCACGACTTTACGCTCCGAAATTTTCGTCTGTTTCCTATGTGTGCTCTCGTTGTATTATTTTCGAAATTCTTTAGAATAAAATGCCTCAGAGCGACACGCGGACCTCAGTAGCAGATAGACAAGCGTCGCGAGCGTTTCAGCCATCGAAATATATGTAGTTGAGAATATTGAATGGAACAGAGAGCATTATAATCATTTGCATATAGTCGAAACTGATGTGTGTCTGTGACTGAAACGAACTAAATACAAATAAAGTGACAAACACTTCCTAATTAAAATACATAACAATTGTACCGCGATTTTTGTTTACGAAAGCGAATATTGTCGCAGGTGCAACGAGCACAAAAGTGGAACACCTTTGACCTTCAAAATCTGAAAAATCTCATAGACTGAATAGAGTCAGTGGTGAAATTAAACAAAAAGAACAAGTAAAAAAATATTTGAACAAAGAGTCATAACGAAACTTCATAACTAAACGAAAGTTGGGTTATCAACAACCCCACAAACCCTATAAAAACCCAACGAAATATAGCTTAACTACGGAATATCGAAAACCTAACGACAGATGGCCTATCGCTTTCGCCGCTATGTGAGCTCCTCCTACCAATGCCTTCGTTAAGTCCTCCCCTTTTCCACCCAACGCCAAATCGGTGCAACAAGTGTTCGTTCGATTCGGTCATCCCATGTTTCGTCGTGTCAAGTGCCTTGTTAATTACCATTTAACTGTAAAATATTACAAGTTCTATTTGTCGGTCAGTGTCATACACACACACACATAAACACAATATATAACAGATACGAATACACAGCAAGAAATACATCGGCAGAACACACAGAGAAAGTGACGGCGACGTCGACGCAGCCAATTTGTGCGCTATTTTTATGTGAATTCAAAAAATAAATAAAATACAAAGTACATAAGACTGAAAAAAATACGCGAACGAAACAGAAACACACGTCTCTGTATATACCACGGATATAGAGTGATCGCAATCGTTCCGACTTTGGCATTGAAATACCTGCCTCTGTCGCGTCGACGTCTTCCACTGAGAATCTTTTAAGGAAACAATGTCCCATCAGGCGCCTTGGCCCGTCCGCAAGGGCATCTACCGCTCGAGCGGCCAGTCCGACTTCACGCCCACCCGCTCGCCCAGCCCCATTGTCGAGATGCCGCTATCGCCGCCGCCGGTGGCCACCACATCGCCGAATCGCTTCGGCATTAACTCTCCGCTCTCTCCGCCGCCACAGCCCATTCAGGTGGTGACGGCGGCGGGTTCTACGGCAGCCACTACCATGTCCACGGCATCGTCCGCTGCCAGAATGTCTGGAGCGGCATCGGCCTGTTCCTCCTCCTCCTCCTCTTCGTCGTCGTCGCAATCCTCTTCGAGTTCTAGTTCGCACACCAGAGTACGTAAGAGTTCTAACCCGCCCCCACAGCCAATTAGCAACTGTCCACTGTCGCCACCACCTCCTCCTCAACAACAACAACTGCCACCACTACAGCCACCACCTACGCTCAACAACAATCACAACAACCACTCAGCAATTACAACACCCAATCACAACAACAGCAGTAACAGCAACTGCAACAGCAATCATTTGAAAAATGTGCGCGAAATCCCCATTGAGGTGGAGCAGAGCAAGGTATAACAGGGCTAGGGGGCGTTACTTTATGAAATGATTAAAGACTTGGTGATTCACTGGGGCTATGGGATGAATAAGCCTGGTTTTTAGCTATCAGTATTCCTGTTTATATAACAGATTTGAAACAGTTGTTGTTTTTTACAATTAATACTGTTTTATAGGGAGTTTTTACTGCTAAAGAATTTATTCTTATATCAGTTGATATAAAAGTTTGAGACTGGTGTGTAATTTTTATACAAAAAATGTGTGTTTGCCAAGATTGTAGACCAGTATACCAGTTTTATAAAAGTTTCCCAGCTTAGATACTTGGGTATTTAAGACCATAATGTACAACAAATAAGCTAAAATAATATTTTGATATACCACATGATATAACAGATCCGAAGATGTTGTTTTCTTATAAGTAGTACTGATTTATTATATTGATTTATTGAGAATCAATTGATTCGTATAATTTATATAATGACTTAAAATTAGTTCGAGACTGGTGTACTTTTAATAAGTACTTGTCGGTTTCCTGTGATTTTATAGCAGTATGCCAGTTTTATAGCTTGTCTACTTGCCACCTTGAGAATTTGTTCATCAAACTCCTGGGATATTTTGAGCCAGGTCTTAAAAGCCTTTATTTGAATTCTGGTCTTTTGTAACAATTCAACTGTTATACTGTATAGAGTATGTACATCAAAATATATAACATATAAGTATGTAACAAACTTGAAAGAGTTCATCTGTTATTCGTGATCATTTGCAGCATGTTATGTATTATGCCTTTTGCTGATATCTACATATATGTATTTGATTTACTTTCCATTCAAATTACTAACGGTATCGTAAATTTCCTCTTCCCCTGGATATTCCAGGAAGCGCTCTCGCTGCGCACCGGCGACATCACACAGCAGGCGAGCAACAATGTGGCCGCCACCAGTATTACGGTGCAGAGCGACAACTTCTCCGCGGACAAGAAGGCGATCTCGCAGTCCCAGCAGTCGCAGATGATGACCTCCAATGGGATCATCAGCCAGGAGAAGCACGTGTCCTCTGCCTCGCAGGCCAACTACTCGATGACGCACAAGGGCGTCTCCAGTTCCGGCAGCAGCATGATCACCAGCTCCTCCCAAATGTCCGCCATGAACGGCCAGATGGTGAAGCTCACCGATCTCAAGTTGGACGACCTCAAGTCCCTGACAGCGGGCAGTGGCCAGCAGGAGATCGAGCAGACGATCAACAAGTATTCGAACATGCTGACCTCGATAGTTAGCTCCCTGCAAGAGGATGAGCGGGGCGGCGGCGGCGGCGGAAGTACGGTGGCCCACACCTCTGTCGGCGGCAAGGAGAAGTCCCAGTACCTAGAGAAGATCAACGAGGTGATACGAAGAGCTTGGGCTGTGCCAACGCATGGACACGAGCTGGGCTACTCGCTGTGCAACTCCCTGCGGCAAAGCGGCGGCCTCGATCTGCTGATGAAGAACTGCGTCAAGCCAGACCTGCAGTTCTCCTCCGCCCAGCTACTGGAGCAGTGCCTGACCACCGAGAACCGCAAGCACGTGGTGGACAATGGCCTGGACAAGGTGGTGAATGTGGCCTGCGTCTGCACCAAGAAGTCGAATATGGAGCACTCCCGCGTCGGCACTGGCATCCTGGAGCACCTCTTCAAGCACTCGGAGGGAACCTGTTCCGATGTGATAAGGCTGGGCGGCCTGGATGCCGTGCTCTTCGAGTGCCGCACCAGCGATGTGGAGACCCTGCGTCATTGTGCCAGCGCCCTGGCGAATCTGTCGCTGTATGGTGGCGCCGAGAACCAGGAGGAGATGATCCTGCGCAAGGTGCCCATGTGGCTGTTCCCGCTGGCCTTCCACAACGACGACAACATCAAGTACTATGCGTGCCTGGCCATCGCTGTGCTGGTGGCCAACAAGGAGATTGAAGCCGAGGTGCTCAAGTCCGGTTGCTTGGACCTGGTGGAACCCTTTGTCACCTCCCACGATCCCTCCGCCTTTGCGAGATCCAATCTGGCGCATGCCCATGGGCAGAGCAAGCACTGGCTCCAGCGCCTGGTGCCGGTCCTGAGTTCCAATCGCGAGGAGGCGCGCAACCTGGCTGCCTTCCACTTCTGCATGGAGGCGGGCATCAAGAGGGAGCAGGGAAACACCGACATCTTCCGGGAGATCAATGCCATCGAAGCACTAAAAACGGTGGCCAGTTGCCCCAATGCCATCGCCTCCAAGTTCGCCGCCCAGGCACTGAGACTAATCGGGGAGACGGTGCCGCACAAGCTGTCGCAGCAGGTGCCGCTGTGGTCCGTGGAGGATGTGCAGGAGTGGGTGAAGCAGATCGGTTTCAATGACTACATCGACAAGTTCCAAGAGTCCCAGGTGGACGGCGATCTGCTGCTGAAGCTCAACCAGGACAATCTGCGCGCTGACATTGGCATCGGCAATGGAATCCTGCTGAAGCGTTTCGAGCGCGAGCTGCAAAATCTCAAGCGCATGGCCGACTACTCCTCCAAGGACACGGCCAAGATGCATCAGTTCCTCTCGGAGATTGGCACTGACTACTGCACGTACACGTACGCCATGCTGAATGCTGGGATTGATAAGTGTGCTTTGCCGCATGTCAACGAGGATATGCTGATGACGGAGTGTGGCATCCACAATTCAATCCATCGGCTGCGCATCCTGAATGCGGTCAAGAACCTGGAGAACTCGCTGCCCAGCTCATCGGAGGAGAATATGGCCAAGACTCTGGATGTGTTTGTGAGCTACAGACGCTCCAATGGATCCCAGTTGGCCAGTCTGCTCAAGGTGCGTATACTTGATAAAAATCTATGTAAAATATATTGCGTATACGCAAGGGTGACCAGTAGGAAATTGATAGTTTTCATTACAATATTTCCCTCTCCTTTTCAGGTTCACCTGCAGCTGCGCGGCTTCTCCGTGTTCATTGACGTGGAGCGCCTGGAGGCGGGCAAATTCGACAACGGACTCTTGAACAGTATTCGGCAGGCCAAGAACTTTGTCTTAGTATTAACTCCCGAGGCCCTGCATCGCTGCATCAACGACGAGGACTGCAAGGACTGGGTCCATCGTGTGAGTAGCCCTCAGACCGCCTTCCTTCCCCCTCCATATGATACTCAATGGGTTGCTCTGCTCTGTGATCCTTAGGAAATCGTGGCCGCCCTGAACTCGAACTGCAACATTATACCCATCATGGACCAGCACTTCGATTGGCCAGAGGTGGAGCGGCTGCCGGAGGATATGCGCAGCGTGGCGCATTTCAACGGGGTTAGTTGGATCCACGACTACCAGGACGCCTGCATCGATAAGCTCGAAAGGTACATTAAGCGACGCATTTAGACCTGGATTAGCCTGGGACTAGGATGGTGTACTCCATTACCGATAGCCTGATAACCAGTTAATCAACTCAAAAACTTGAAACTTAAACGATTCCCATTCTTCTGATGCGGCAGATTTTTGCGCGGCGAAAAGAATATCGATCGCATTGCGGCCATGGTGCCCGGCACGCCCGGTTCGGTCTCATACCAAAGAATGCACAGCAACGACTCCGACTACCAGGGCGGTGTTGGAGCTCCGGTCGGAGGCGGTGGAGCAGGAGGATCCGGAGGTGGTGGCGGCGGCGGCGGAGGCGGCGCAGGCAGTGTGGTGGATGGCCTAATGGCCTCGGCCAATGGCAGCGGACAAGGTGGGCCAACGAGTACTACAACTACTACTACTACTACTCCCAACTCCAACTCAAATCCAAGCTCAAGCTCAAGCCAGGGTCCCCAGGCGGCGGCTCCAGCGTAGAGTGAGCGAAGTTAAGCTAAAGATTTACAAAGCTAGCCAACTCGAATACTTATGTTTTTAGTCCTAAGCAGAGATCCTCAAGTCACACCCACACACACTCTCTAGTACAACTCTCTACCCATCCGACTCTCTACTCACTTTACTCACCACTCATCCCTTACTCGATACTCGATACCCGACACTCACCACCCATTACTCTTTACTCTTACCAATTAATAATTGATTTAATTCTGGTTGCCACACACACTCGAAATCGCTTGAAACGCCGACTCACGCGCTCACAGCTAATCACCAGGCAAATAGGTACCGCCAATCCCCCTCGCCGGCCCGCCAACGAGGCAGCACCTCGCAGCTGAGCGGCTACTCGCGCGCTCCCTCGAAGCGCTCCCAGATCCTGCCCCCCTATCGGACCCAGCAGGCCGCCCTGCTCCACAAGTCCGGAGCCGGGTCGGCGTCCATGCAGAACATGACGCCGTTGACGTATCTGCCACCCAGGCGAAGCTCGGCGGCAGGATTGGGCCTTGGATCCGGTTCTGGGATGGGAAACGGCTATCGTTCGCACAGCGTGGATGGCTTGCTGGATCAGGCGGGCTCGGTGCCCGCAACTCCCGAGCAAAGGATAGCAGCAGTTGCGGCAATGGTCACAGCGGGAAGTACAGCTCTAACGAATGCCAGTTCCACGTGCACCCTGCAACCGGAGGAGGAGGAAACGGAAGCTATTGTCGAGCCAGTGACCCGACGGGACAAACATAACCTGGCCTCGCCGGCGAGCGTGCAGCAGCACAGGAAATCCCGGAGTCTGGACCACATCCTCAGCAAGCAAACGCTAGCAGAGCTACTGCCTCCCCCTGGCGAACCATCAGAGGGTACGCAGAGCATGCAGAATCTGGCCATTCCAATGACCCCGCAACCCCAGCGTAGGGATACCTCCTCCTCTTCCAAGTCGCCCACACCTGAGCGCCCGCCCCAGCCGGCGAGGGAGAGAGTGAGGGAGCGCCAGAGTCCCGACGGTGTGAGCGCTACGGAGAGCGAGCGGGAGGATCAGGCGGATCAGGCGGATGGGTGCCTGCGGCATGGCAATCAACAGAGGGCTTCGGCCTCAGTCCATCGGGGAGCCAGCTTGACCAGCAACAAGACCTCCAACTCGTCCCTCGGCTCCAACTACAGTGCCGGGGGAACGGCCAACAACAAGACGATCTTCAATCGAACGATGAAGAAGGTCCGCTCGCTGATGAAAAAGTAAGCCATAACGAGGAGGCGATGGGACGAGGAGGACCAGGACTCGCTGACCCAACTCGTCGCTCGTCACTCGCTGTCTGCTTCTGAAACTCAATTCTAGTCACATTTTCACGAACTGATTTCGAATTTGAAAAGTATTCTTCAAATGAAATTTTAGATCACACAGAAATCAGATCGTGAAAATGTGGCATCCGCTCACTAAATGCCTGTTAACCCGTTACTTGCCATTCGCTGCATTTGTGCCATCTAAAAAGAATCTCACCTGCTCATTCACTACTCATCCGTCCAATAAGCCCCTGCATTCCCAATCACAGCCCATATATATCTCTATCTCTCCATATCAAATCGCTGTCCATTTCTTTTTATCTCTCTGGTGTTGGTACTCGCTCGCTATATTTTACTCGCCACTCGTTGATCCGCCAAGCATCCACTAAAGCACTCGCCTGCGTTGCCCAAAAGGCTAAAAAAGAAAATAGAACGACGCCGCGCCTCCCTCCTTTCTCTCTCTTAAAAAAAACTCTATTTGCCTTGTGATTAGTTGTTGATTTTGAAAAACAATTTTTTTTACAAAAGAATAAGCGAATTTAAACTACAAAACTAATTTATGGAAAACAAGAACACACACTTAACGACTGCATAACTACGAAACCTAATTTATAGAACACAAAACTAATTTTAAACACCACAAGAAACAAAAATACATACATTGGAAATCGAAACGAAAAGGAAACAAAAACAAACCCAACTTATATATTTAATACGCTATTTATAATTAATATATTTAAAATTTGTACATTTCTCGCGTATGCAATTTGTTCTTGTAACCGTCCGCAAGCGTAAATTTGAAATTAACCCAAATGTGTGGCTTAAAACGAAAATATTTAAGTGATATTTAAACTACGTATAATCGAAATTTACTTAATGCAACAATTTTACAACAGATGCTGTACAAAACCTAATTTTTAGCGCAGGAGTTTTTAAGGCATAATTTTATTGATTTTTGCAATATATTTTTAATATTTAACTAGTGCCTAAAAAGTTGAAAACAAACAAAAAACGAAACAAAAACAAAAGCAAAAATAAAAAAGAGGACAACAACATAAATAAAATGTGACTTAATTGAAATGAACTGTGTATTATTGCCCCTTGGCCCCCCTTTTCCCCGCTTTTTAAACTCAAAAACTCCTCATACCTCATCATCTGCATGTCTCCATACCGATTTTGTTATATGATTTTGTGTTTCGTTCTTTGGAATTTGTGTTTGTGCCCGCTAACGGAACTCGATTTGTTTATTATTTGTATATATTTTATATATCTCTCTTCTCTTCCCTCTATCTCTCTCTCCATCTATCCGGGACCCTGTGTCGGATTCTATTTGTAGACCGTAAAAGCGATACTGGCTACCGCAATCCGTTGTAACATAACCGTTGTTATCGTTGTGCCTGTTGTACTGCACCCCGCCCACAAAACCACCAAAACTCACCACCCTCCAAATCGAGTCGAATCGCATTCACAACCCGATGCCCCTCAGCATCCAGCATCCGCTGTCTCGACAACCAACCAACATTCATTGTTATTTATTGCAAAAACAAAAAAATCAACAAATTAAAAAGATAAAAAAACCTACGAAGCGAATATCAATACCAATAAACGTGTATATATTGTATTGCATAATCGAACCGAGTCCTGTTAACCATTTCAATCCTCCTCCCACTCGACACAGCAATGAACCGGAGGACGAGGAACTGTCGGGCATTATCCTGTCCAAGGCCACTTCTCCAAATGCTGGGCGCATGATATTTTGGTAGTGGAGCCCATAAGGCAAGCGAACACTCAGCAACGAACACCCATCGAATTTTTGTAAATACTGAAAAAAAAGCAACGAAAATAAGACGACTAAAAATCTAATAAAAAATTTTAAATTATAAATCTAAATGTACAATTCTTTACTAAAGCAGTACTATATATACAGTTGTACTATATATGTATGTGCATATAAGTTTTAAGGTAAGGTAGGTGTAAAGTATATAAAATATTCCCGAAATAATGGAATATTTTGTGGTTACACATTCGGAATTTGAAAGTCATTTCCGGCACCATAAGGTATATCGTGATCAGAATATAATAATAATTCAATAATAATATAATAATAATATTAATCATCATCTACTGGTAATAGGTACATTTTACCGTATTACAACTTTCTTTCTAAATAAGAAAAATATTTCTTTAGATCTTTATTGTAAAATTTAAATATTTGTAATTGGTACAAAGCCAGAATCCAAATTAAAAAAAAATAGTAAGTTTATACTAAAGTCGGTCTCGTTGGGATTAAAAAATATACATATATAATTTTTTAAATTTATTTTAAGCAAACTCAAAATTAAATCAAGATTTGTAGGGATTAAGTCTTGACTCTTTTGAATCTTTAATTAGAATTCTGAAATTCTTGAATAAAGAACAAAAATCTTAAAAGAAAACCAAAATATGCTTGAGCTACTTTCTTGACCAAATGATCCCGCTTTTATAAAAAAATTATTCTTCACATATCAAACGAAGTCGGCCATTCTGTTAACTTTAGTTTTGTCAGTTCAACTGAAAACGTTAAACCTTCGGAAGTTTATATTTTTCTTTCTGTTTGTTTTATTTATCACTTCTCATTCGGACCCGTACTAATTCACATCGATTTAAAATACATAAAGAAAATAAAAGAATAATAATGCTTTCCCTGGAGCCGCGGGACCAGCTCGTCTTTGAAGGTCCCTTTGGCGGTTCTGTGTGCAAGAATCTGGTGATAAAAAATCCCGCCAAGAAGCAGAGTGTGGCCTTTAAGCTAAAGACCACTTCGCCGCACTTGTTCTTTGTGCGTCCCAATGTCGGGGTTCTGGAGCCCGACCAGACGGTCTCGGTGAACATCACCATGCAGCCCACCGCTTCGAATGACGGCCAGAAGCGACACAAGTTTCTCATCATGGCGGCCATAGCTTCCGGCCCGGATATCAATCTGCAGGACTTTTGGAAGGAGCAGAAACCAAGCGACATCTGGGACGCTAAGATCAAGTGTGAGATTGTCCCGGAGAAGGAATCGAACAAGGCAACGGACGAGCATTTAGATCGGGCTGTTGGTGGTGCTACTGACTCCCCAAGCAAGCAAGATGGCCAGACTGTGGTGGCAGACAAGCTTGAGGAAGAGCGCCTAGCCCTCAAGGAGGAGGTTGAAATCCTGCAGGACCAAGGACGTCGTCCGAAGAGGGGCAGGAACATGTTCAAATTAGCTTGTTGTGTTATAACTATCATAGCCGCCCTTGTTGGCGCATATTATGGCAAACATTATTTGTGAACTTGGCCAATAATTGGACACAAATTCATTGTCAATTAAAGCAAATAGAGATCCAGGCTTGATTTCCATTCTCACAAGAACATAAAGTTTAGCGTGTTTAATTAAAAGGTAGATGGTTAAGGGTACTTCCCATTACCAAATGGTAGAATGCAAAATAAATATAAAAAAATAAAGATAAACAAAACGAAACAGAAGCCGAAGCCGAAGTTTTTATACCCTTGCCGTTGGTAAAATGATCATTCAAATCGATTCATTTCTGTTAAATTAAAAACAATTAAATTCGCTTTTTTGCGAGGTATTTTATATAATTTAATTTTCATAAATTAAATTAAAGACAATTATTTCCGAGGGTTTATTATTGATAATACTACTTTACGCCTTTACATTAGAAAACGGCAGCAATATTATATAGTGGTCCGATGTTCATTAAATAAAAGCCGAAATTCGTGAATCATGAAAAGTAATGATGTCTCCAAGTATTTAAAATAGATACAAAATACAAAAAAAATACAAAATTCAATTTCACCCAGTGGAAACAGACAGTTTCGAATTTCACTGAAATTTTTCGGAAAAGCTGCGCAGTGGAAATCCTTCAATCGATTACTATCGAAAATGGCGGCAACGCTCATCGAGGCAAGCGCTGCTCACTTCGCTTTTGTCAGGGCGAGAAGTAAAACGAAAAATTTCAGTTTTGGAGTCATATTTCCTTCAGTTAGTTATCTTCGATTTTTAGCATTTGGACCCGTACTAATTCACATCGTTTTAGATTTCCAAAGAATTACGATGGGCGACAACAAGAAGCCGGACATGCTGTCCCTGGAGCCTCGCGAGTCTCTCGTCTTTGAAGGCCCTTTCAATCGTTCAGTCTGTAAGACTCTGATAATCACGAATCCCAACAAAAAGAGTGTGGCTTTTAAGCTAAAGACCACTTCGCTTCGCTTGTTTTCCGTGCGCCCCAATCTTGGGATTGTGGGTCCCAACGCGAAGATCACCGTGGACGTCTTCATGCATCCCATGATCCCGGATGCTGGCCAGAAGCAGGACAAGTTTCTCGTTCAGGCGGCCTTTGCCTCCGGCTGCGATATCGATATGCAGGAGTTCTGGAAGGAGCAGAAGCCAGAAGACATCTGGGAAGCCAAGATCAAGTGTGCCTTAGTCCAGGGAAAATCGTCCGACTTGCAACTGCGTCAGGCTGGTGGCGCTAGTGCCACCCCGGACCCCAAGCCAGAGGACGAGATCGAGTTCGATGCACCGGAGGTTACTCAGCAAGAAGCACAGCTGCTCAAGCAGGTCGGCATGCTAGAGGACGAGCGCTTGACCCTCAAGGAGGAGTTGGCTATTATGCAGGACCAGGCCGCAATGCATAAGTCTAAGCAAATGGGCAAGGAGCTCTTCAAGATTGCCTCTTGTGTTTTCACCATCATTGCCGCCATTGTGGGTGCCTATTATGGCAAACATTATTTGTAAACTGTGACAATGGCATTGTAGACACGACACCAAAAACCTGAGATTTGTATAACGAATTATACGTCTATTAAACTGAATAGCAAATCATTATATGCTGAATTCTACAATAAATTACAGGCACAACAGCAAAAAATCCGAAAGAGAATAGAAAAGCATGTTTAAACATCAAAAGGCCCTGTCATTTTATTCAATGAAACCAATAGCTTTTGGATGAACAGTAAAAATTTTTAATTGAGAAGAGAGCCTTAAAATAGTACCAAATTTTCGAAAATAGCAGCTAAATCATACAAATTCCAAATATCCAAACATTTTCAAAAAAGCTTTAATTACCGGGGAAGTCAGGCAGTCAGCTGTTCCATCTGCAAGTGTTGTAAAGCCCCGCACAGTATAGACCCAGGCTCCTCAACACTGCATCTGCCACTTTGGCGCTTTACAACACCCTTCCGTATGAGAATCCAGCACAGAAAATCTACGACGAAAATAAATAGAAAGACGGCGCAGACAGACACCAACCGAAGACCAGGACCATCAGGATGTCTGCGCGAATGCTAAAGAAGCTGCAGGGCGACGCCGACAAGCTGGCGCCGCCGCCAGAGGACGAGGACAACGAGGAGCTATCGGATAATGATGAACTGGAGGACAGTGACATGCAGCGCGACCGCAAGACCCATCTAAATCCATTCGATCTGGTACGTGTCTTAGCCAGCTCATCATTAGTCATGAGCTAATCCGATTCTATTTATCATACCAGTTAAACCAGCCCGGTTTGAGTCTCTCGGAGAGCGAGTTCAAGGAGGACGACAACGAGACGGAGCATCCATCTGCGGCGCTGCCCAATCCCAGTGCTGCGGCCCAGAAGAAAAAGAAGAAGAAGCGCAAGAAGAAGGTCAGGTCCAGTGGTAATCACATAAGCAGCGAGGACAATGAACGCCAGGACAAGTACTTTGAGAAGGTGGATCCGCTGCTGGGCAAGGTCTACGATGCAGTGCCCAAGCAATCGGCGAAGCAGGCGGCGGCCGCCGGAGGCACAGCCACTAAGAAGCTGCTGGGCGTGGAGCTGCGGCACCTGAATCCGCAGAACGAGATGCGACGCACCTTTGGCAAGCGGGTGGTAAAAGTGGAGTAAGTTCTAGGCATTAATCTTATCAAATCTTATCTCTTATGACTATTCCCCTATTGAAATTCTCTTGGGAAATATTTAAGTTCTTATAAATACTAAAATTTTCTAGGACGAAGCGCGGTCGTCAGAAGCCCACTCTCAAGTCTACATACATGGTGACGGCCAAGGAGTCCTGGCCGCCGCTGACCAAGAACACCATCACCATGAAGCTGCTGCCTGCTCCCGACTCGCCTTCGGTCTCCAGCAAGTCCATACTGGACAACGGCAGTGGCGATGTCCAGTGGTTCGCCTTCGAGCATAGCCAATACTACCAGGGAGTGCAGCACATGTTCCTCTCGGCCTTGGAGCGCATCGATTCCGAATTTTTGATCACGCTCATCAAGCGGTGTCCCTACCACGTGGACTCCTTGGTCCAGCTGAGCGAGGTATGCAAGATGACCGAGGACTTTGCCCTGGCCTCCGAGCTGCTGGAGAGAGCCCTCCTGCTGCTGGAGTCGTCGCTGCATATTAACTTTAGCCTAACGTCGGGTAACTGCCGGCTGGACTACCGTCGCCAGGAGAACCGCTCCTTCTACATTGTGCTATTCAAGCATGCGCAGTACCTGGAGGAGCGAGCCTGCAGTCGGACGGCATTCGAGATCTCCAAGCTGCTGCTGAGTCTGCAGCCGGACATGGATCCGCTGGCCATGATCCTGGTTATTGACTACTACGCTTTGCGTAGCAAGCAGTTTGGATGGCTAGTGGAATTCTATGAGGAGTACAATGCCGCCAGGAACCTTAACCAATTGCCCAACATGGCCTACTCCTATGCCTTGGCGCTGTACACGCTCCATGGGGTGTGCGAGCGCTCCAATCAGGCCCTGCAGTATGCCCTGCTCATGTTCCCTGGGGTGCTGCGGCCGCTGCTGGACGAGATGTCCGTGCAGACGGACAAGCGGGTACTGGCCTCCTCTTACTTCTTTGCGGATGTATCGGGAAAGTATGTTTTATTTTATGGTTTAATAGTAGAATCTATTCTTACCCTTTCCCTTCTATACAGTCAATCGCCCGCCCTGCACCAGCTGGTGTGCCTGTATGTTTGTCGCGCTCGCGTTGTGTGGCGACAGAACGAGGTCTTGCCCTGGCTGGAGTCCAATGTTAATGCAGTCCTCGATCGCATCGAGAGCAAGGACCCCTTGGTCAGCGAGTACAAGGAGAAACGATCGCTCCGCTATGGCGGCACGCCGCCTAGACCCATTCTCCGGCATGTGATACTCTCCGACTACAAGGAGAAGGTGCCCCTGGCCGTTTTCGTGGCCAAAGAGAAGCAAGCCATCATGACCTACGACCCACTGCCGCCGCCGAACAGCGTTAACTGCTATCAGCGGTAGGTGGAACTTTGAGAGTATATTGCAGGAGCATAATTACAATCTCGATTTGTTGTAGAAAATCCTCGTCGAGCAGCAGTCCCACAACGAACACAAACAATTCCGTATCCATGTTTTTCCAATCGCTTTTGCCATCGTTCAACATCAACAACCTGGCTGCAGCTGCTCAACAGCCCCAGGCAGGCCTGGCACCAGCTCAAGCCGCCGGAGCACCTGCTGAGGCTGGCGCTGATGCCGCTGCTGCTGCTGCTGCAGTGGAGCCTGTTAGGCAGGCAGCAAATGGCGAAGGCGAAGGTTTGTATAAAAGTTTACTTTTAATGCTCACTTTGTTTTTACCAACATTTCATCACAGAAAATGGGGCATAGTAATCGTCAGTTGCATTTTAATTCAAAATTTAATAATAGATACCGAAGATCCATATAAATTCTTAATTATTTTGTGAATTGTGTTAATGTGAAATCCTTCCGTTAGATTCATTACTTTAGAGCACATTTTCAAATTGCAGAAGCCGGCCTACAGCAGTCGCTGACTCTGATGATGGACGCCATGCGCGACTTCCTTCAGAACTTCCGAATTGCGGAGCATTTGCGCTCCCCGGAAACGGCGGCGGCACAGTCCTCCAGCAGCAATGACGAGGAGGAGGGCTCCAGCGACTACGTGGACTAGTCGAAGGGTGTCAATTATTACGTTGAACGTAAAGGAGTTGTGGCATGAAACGAATGTCTTTTTGAAACCACCTTTTTGCTATTCCCTCAGTCACAAAATTTCTATATATAATATCGTATATACATATATTAGAGCAATTTGAACTCAAAACGAAACCTACGAACACTATGCATTGAATAAAATTTTCCATTAGAAGCTTTAATTAACAAGAGCAGAGACAGCTAAAATTTTATAATTACAAGGTGGTACACGCCATATGCATTTTAAGCAGACTTGCATGATCTTTATATATACTTCAATTTATGTGAGAGATTCTCGCAAATGTCTCTTGCTTAAAAGTGTCTTGTTTATGGCAAGTCAAAGGCATGGACATTATGCCTATTCTTATTTTAAGGGGGAGGTTAAGTATTTAATGTCTTCGTAGTAGTTGTTTTATATATTTTATATCAATCAATCACCCAAAACCATCTGATTAGTGAGTTATCGTTTTTTTACCCCCATTTTTCTTTTATATATTATCCTATAAATACCATTAAGCAAGGTCGGCTTGGTAGCCTGTGTTTTAAGCTTAAAGAATGCTTTATTGATTTATTTAATGCCTTTTCAATTACGCTTATCAATGTAACAAACAGATTTCTCATCAATATTTCTTACCGTTTTCTTCCTTTTGTTCAATTCATTCAGTTTTCTGCAGTGGTTGCAATTATAAATATTACTATGACAAGTACAGCTTTCCGTATGTAAAGTGTGTGCATTGAGCGGTGATGGGAATTGCCAAAGAGCTCAGTTCGGTCTGTGTGTGTGTGTGGTTGAGTATGGTATAAAATGCATCTTAATTAGTTGATTTTAACTGGCAGACATCGGAGTTGTTTAGGAATTTCTAACAGAATCACACAAAATTAAAGAACGTAAACGATTTACACAGATTCTAGGAGCTAAACACAACATACAATAGATAGAAATGAATAATTACTAATACTTTAGCTTGGAATACATATAATCAAATTTCAAATTGGGAAGATAAATCAATAATAACTGCTGCAGGCCACGCCGATTGGATCGGAACAATTATGTCATGGTGCCGAAAACGGGATTGTGACGGCAAATGCTGGGACCATACTCCTCATAGGCAGCCTTTGTGTGACACACCTGATAGAACTCGGGCTGGAATAAAAAATATTCGGTTAGAATAAGCACAAATCAAGTATTTCTGATAGATAACCAACCGTTGAGGCCAACATGCTGCCTCCAAACCAAACGGCATACCGCTGCATGTGATGCGTAATCACCTGGACATCAATGGGTTTTGGCTGGAATGAAGAAAAGGGAAAGGAAAATTATATACTGGAAAGTTTTTTAGACTCTGAAAACTCACCTTAATGCGTCCCTCGGACAGATTTTCACTTATCCTGAGGCGTGTGTCCACCGATCGCTTGATATCCCTCTGCAACCTCCTGCCAAAGTCCTTGAACATGGTGGAACCACCGCTCAACACGATATTGTTGTACAACGGACGCCGCACATCGATGGGGCAGTTCTGGATGACATTGTCTACGATCTCCGAGAGGGGAATGGTGAAGTCCGGGTTCGAGAACTCCGGATGGAAGAAGATCTCGGGTCCCATGAACCGCTCGTGGCCGACATCCACGCTGAACGGCTGCTTGGTCACCATGTTGGTGCCAGTGTAGTTGCGCACCCACTTGCCCGGCTCCGTGTCGTACTTGGCAAACTCTTTGGCGATATCGGGGCAGATGTAGCAGTGCTTCTCCTTGATCGCTTTGGCAGTCTCAAGGCTCTGTTCCGGGGGAATGCCCACCTCTCGGTCGCGCAGCAGGCTCTGGATGAACGAGGTGATGTTGCGGCCGGCAATGGGGATGTGCTTGATGCAGGATCCGATCACGTATCCCTCGGCCTGAAAGAAAATAAGATTGATTGAGGGTGAGACCTTAAATAGTTTTATTTTGATTGATTAAAACTCCCACCCAACCTCCATAAGAGTTCCCTTTCCTAAGATAACCCTTTCTCCCCCATCACCCGCTGCAAACTCAACTCTACTGATAAGATATCGAGCTTGTGATATTTACCACTGGTATAACGTGCGTCACTCCATCGCCGCTGTCCACCACAATGCCCGTAAGAGTGCGCTCCTCGGCGGATCGGGAGGCCCAACTGGCGGCCAGGGCGAGCACCGCCTGCACGGCAATGTACAAGCCAGGAACGTTGAAGGTCTCAAACATGATCTCCGCCGTGTACTCGCGGTTCTCCGGAGTATTTAGAGGGGGCTCAGTCAGCAAAAAGTAGTGATCCTCGGGCTCGGCTCGCAGATACTTGAACACGCATTGCTCCAGAAAGCGCTCCATCAAGTCCCAGTCCTCCACCAGACCATGACGCACCGGATACTGCGGGGAAAGTGATGATTACAGACAAACTCAAGTGGCTGATTAATAAGCGGGGGCCATACCTTGATTGAGTAGCCGGTGGCATCGAAGGCCTCGTCGCCAATGAAAAAGTCCAGGTCTTCGATGCCTTTTGTGATGCGTCGTGTGTTGGTGTCGCCCACTCGGGCAGACTCCTTGATGGCAATTGCCGAGGGGATGATGAACTGCGGCTCCTTATTGCCGGCAAAGCCCAGCTTGGAATACCTAGAAGGTTAGAAAAAAACAACGCATTAGTCAGACGACCTCTTTCCTTTCCATTGGAAGCGGAGACCCACCCGGTGCCCACATCGATTACGCATGCCGGTAGCCTGCCTGCCATGGTTGCTGCTCTGCTGTTGCCTTTGCTGTATGTAAAACACTCGGATTGCGGTCTAGCTATGATTAATCGCCTTCTTAATCTTTTTCTTTATGTTTTATAGCCGTTGAAACACAGATAAACACGGATTTCTAGATATTTTCAACCACACCTCCAACGACAACGATGTGTCACATAGAGATGGCAAGCCGTCGATGACGATGCTATCGACTTTATTTTCCGATAACGTTATTACATTGAATAAATATTTAACTTTGCTTTTTTATTACATATTATTTATTCTCTATTTTCAGTTAAATTCGCCTTAAATGATAATATGCTCTATAAATAATTTAATTCGCTATTAATGATTGTATGATACAAAGTAGTCCTTTCGGAAAAAAAGCCATAGTTCCGCTTATCAAACTGTGACAGGAACAAAATTTGTTCACACAACCTTACTCAACGTATCATGTCATACGATCATTTAAACATTTTTCAAACAAAACTCTACGATTTCGCCATTCGCTTGCTAACGCTTGATCTATCGATTTCCGATAAATTACGATAGTTTGCTTCTTCTTCATCGTTCGTCTCGCAAATTTGTGCGAGTGGAGCCTTTTCCACGTTTTTGGTGCAGGTGCAGGGAGCAGAGATTTACCAGATTTCGCCCCCACATAAGAGCCACTAGAGCGGCGAATCCTTTGAGCAGAGGACAACCAGGCAACAGCGGGTGACAGTGGGCGCAACGCGTGTCCACCAGCAGCAGCAGCAACAACCGGCCGAAACGTGGGATTAGCAGAAACGAATCGCGAAAATGGAGGCACAGAAACTCACGGAACTGTTGCGCGCAACTATTGATCCAAATCCGGAGCAGCGCAAGGCCGCCGAGGATCAACTGGCCCAGGTGAGTGCCTCTCCCCTGAGGCCGTAGCGCCGGCAAAAAGATTCAAACGAACTTGGTGGTGGTGGCGCCATCGCCCCGAAACCATGTGCTTTTTAATTGTTCGCTTTAACCTCTCCCACTCTTCCTCCTCGCGCGGCTCGTCTTGGGCGTTTTGTGTGGGTGCGGGGGCCTGGTGTAAGCCGAGATATCGCTTAAAAAGGTTGCCCTTCAAATGTTTATCACTGGCTCCTTGGCCTTCCCTAGTGGCGGGATATGGCAACAAGTACACACATGTGTATATGTATATGTATGTACATATATTTTTGTGCATGACTGTGTACGAGTACTATGGTTTCAATTTTATTCTGGGGAATCCAAAGGGCCATAAATAAGCAAAGCTTTGATTTGGAATAGAAAAATACCGCAGTAATTGGAGCTTATGCAATCCCCCCGGAATCAAAAGCGTGTCCAGAGCCAGTCGTCTAAACAATTAAACAATTACTTCTGCCCCACTGTGCAGGCATGCTCATTACGTCTGAGTCAGCATCTAACGATTTGCATGCCCCTCCCAGCACCGCCCCCTTTTGGGTTAATTAACTTTATCAGCCTTTATGGCCAGCAGCAGCCCCATATTAATTGAACTAGCTCTGCGCGCAGAATTTAAAGTGCTTCCATCGATCGATTCCTGCTTCAAATCAAACACCTAACCCCCGGGCGACCATCGTCCATCGCGTTACTCACCACAACACAGCTGTGTAAACAAATCCGTACATTTTATACGTTCGTTCTCCCGCAGATACACAAAATCATTGGATTTGTGCCCACCATACTGCAGATCGTAATGCAGACAACGGTGGAGCAGCCGGTGCGCCAGGCGGGAGCTGTCTACCTCAAGAACTTGATCAACAGCAGCTGGTCGGACCACGAGGCCAAGCCGGGTGAACCGATACCCTTCTCCATACACGAGCAGGATCGGGCCATGATTCGCGGTGCCATTGTCGATGCCATCGTCCATGCTCCCGAGCTGATCAGGTAGGTCTTTTGGAATGGGAGTTGTCTGGAATGTCCATGCCTCAACTTTATGCTATAGGGTTCAGCTTTCCGTCTGCGTAAATCACATCATCAAGAACGATTTCCCCGGACGGTGGCCACAGGTGGTGGACAACATTAGCATCTACTTGCAAAACCAGGATGTCAACGGCTGGAACGGAGCCCTGGTGACCATGTACCAGCTGGTCAAGACTTACGAGTACAAGCGCAGCGAGGAGCGAACGCCGCTAAACGAGGCCATGAACTTGCTGCTGCCCATGATCTACCAGCTGATAGTGCGCCTGCTGGCCGAGCAGTCGGAGCAATCGGTACTGCTGCAAAAGCAAATCCTAAAGATCTACTACGCCCTTACGCAGTACAGCCTGCCGCTTGACCTTATCACCAAGGAGATCTTTTCCCAGTGGATGGAGATCTGCCGCCAGGTGGCCGATCGCGACGTGCCCGACAGCTCCCACCTCGATGACGACGAGCGAACGGAGTTCCCCTACTGGAAGACCAAGAAGTGGGCCCTTCACATCATGGTCCGCATGTTCGAGCGGTGCGTTGAGTAAAGATCAAGCCTTTCTGGCCTTTTTGATTAGGGGCACCAAATGATTTCGAAATATTCTGTTGCAGGTATGGAAGTCCCCAAAATGTGGTTAGTGAAAAGTACCAAAAATTCGCCGAGTGGTATCTGCCCACGTTCAGCCAGGGTGTCCTGGAGGTGCTGCTGAAGATCCTCGACCAGTACAGGAACCGGGTCTACGTTTCGCCGCGAGTCCTCACCGATGTTCTCAACTATCTGAAGAATGCGTAAGTGAACTTTTAAAAATAGAGGGACATTTATTAAATTGTAGATTTGAAACAATCCAATTGTATATAAATTTTCTTGTACTAACCAAACTTAAATATTAATATTTTCGCAGTGTTAGCCACGCCTACACCTGGAAGCTCATCAAGCCCCATATGGTGGCCGTTATCCAGGATGTGATTTTCCCCATCATGTCGTTCACGGATTCCGATCAGGAGCTCTGGGAGAGCGATCCCTATGAGTACATTCGCCTGAAGTTTGGTAAGCTAAACTCCCCTGTCTACCCCTTTATGTGTTTTATTTTAAACGCCTCTTCCCTGCAGACATCTTTGAGGACTATGCCACACCCGTGCCGGCTGCCCAATCCCTGCTGCATTCCATCTGTAAGAAGCGCAAGGGTGTCCTGCCCAAGGCCATGGCCACAATTATGCAAATAATTACCTCACCGAATGCGGACAACAAGCAAAAGGACGGTGCCTTGCACATGATCGGAACGCTGGCGGATGTGCTGCTGAAGAAGGCCTCGTACCGCGACCAAGTGGAATCGATGCTGACCACTTACGTGTTCCCGGAATTCCAGAATCCCGCCGGTCATATGCGGGCGCGTGCGTGTTGGGTGCTGCATTACTTCTGCGACGTGCAGATCAAGAATCCCCAGGTGCTGGCCGAGATCATGCGGCTGACCACCAATGCTCTGCTCACCGACAAGGAGCTGCCCGTTAAGGTGGAAGCGGCCATCGGTCTGCAGATGTTCCTATCGTCCCAGAACGAAGCGCCCCAATACGTTGAGAGTCAAATCAAGGAGATCACCAAGGAGCTGCTCACCATCATACGCGAGACGGAGAACGAGGATCTGACGAATGTCATGCAAAAGATCGTGTGCACCTTCACCGAGCAGCTGTTGCCGGTGGCCACCGAGATCTGCCAGCATCTGGCCACCACTTTCAGCCAGGTTCTTGAATCCGAAGAGGGATCCGACGAGAAGGCCATCACGGCCATGAGCCTGCTCAATACAATCGAGACGCTGCTCAGTGTGATGGAGGAGCATCCCGATGTCCTACTTAACCTGCATCCGATCGTGATCAATGTGGTTGGACACATTTTCCAGCACAACATTACCGGTGAGTGCAGCTTAGAAATCTCTCTGGAGCTGGTTTTTAATCTTTTTTCTTCAGACTTTTATGAGGAAACCTTCTCGTTGGTCTACGATCTAACGGCCAAGGCCATCTCCCCCGAGATGTGGCAAATGTTGGAGCTAATCTACCAGGTTTTCAAGAAGGATGGCATGGACTACTTCATTGATATTATGCCGGCGCTGCATAACTATGTGACAGTCGACACGCCGGCCTTCCTGTCCAATCCAAACAGGCTTTTGGCCATTCTCGACATGTGCAAGACGGTAAGCAGCTGGTCGTCTTTTTTGTATACATATCTTTAAAAAAATCTATGTCAGCATCGATTACATCGATTCCTTCTATTATTATAGCTATTTTTTATCTTTCTATTCTTCAATCAGTGACCAAACTCTGCAAATGAGCTAGTTTTTGTCTGCAAAAACCAGTAATTAATGGAATTTGATTTTTTCACCTTTTTATAATTTGAAAATATTTTTTTTTTTATGTTTTTTTTTTTATAATATCTCATTGCATTTAAAAATTACAAATTGTGTTTTCGATTTAATCGATGATATTTTCTGGAAGATCGAGAAAAAATCAATGCAATTATAATCGAATTTTTTTACCTTAAAATAATATAACAATAAAATACCAATCATTATTCATTTCCTCAGATGCTCACTAGCAATCCTGGCGAGGATCCCGAGTGCCATGCCGCCAAGCTGATGGAAGTGATTATCCTGCAGTGCAAGGGCCAAATTGACTCCGTGATACACCTGTTCGTGGAACTGGCCCTGTCCCGTCTAACCCGCGAGGTGCAGTCCTCCGAGCTGCGAACCATGTGCCTGCAGGTGGTCATTGCGGCGCTTTACTACAATCCCCAGCTGCTGCTCTCCATTCTGGACAAGATGTCGCAGCAGAACAACGAATCGATTAGCGCACACTTTATCAAGCAGTGGCTCCACGACACGGACTGTTTCTTGGGGTAATTGTAGCCATCGAATTATATCATTAATTAATTAATCAAACCCCTGGAAACCCTTTAGCATTCACGATCGGAAGCTCTGCGTTTTGGGTCTGTGCACGCTAATTTCCCTGGGCGATGCCAAGCCGCAGGTGCTGAGCGAGGTCGCTGGAAAGATTGTGCCCGCCCTTATTTTGCTTTTCGATGGCTTGAAGCGCGCCTATGAATCCAGGGCCCAGGAGGAGGAGGAAGAAGAAGAGGAGGAGGATGGCGATGACTGCGAGGAGGCTCTGTCCAGCGACGAAGATGACATGGACGAGATGGCGCCGGACTATCTGGACAAGTTGGCTGAATTCACCAAGACGAAAGGCGACGCTGCGGGCTTCGAGATCAAGGCCGAGATTAAAGACGAAGATGCGGACTCGGATGACGAGGCGGAGGAGTCAATTGGTGATCTAAACGAAACGGGCCTAGAGTCTTTCACAACGCCCATCGATGACGAGGAGAACGAGACGGCCATCGATGAGTACTGGACGTTCAAGGAAGTTATAACTGGTGAGCTGAAATGCCCTAAAATATCTAGTGCCTTGTCCTGATTTCCTTCTTTTCCACACAGCACTTTCCGCACAGGACCAGGCCTGGTATGCGCTCCTCACCTCCAACCTCACACCCGAACAGGCCAAGGCGCTGCAAGAGGTGGTGGTGACCGCCGACCAACGCAAGGCTGCCAAGGAGTCGAAACTGATAGAGAAGCAGGGCGGCTTCGCCTTCCCACAGACCGCCGTGCCCTCGTCCTTCAAATTCGGCTCGTAACTGAATTGACCAGATAGATCTGACTTGATTGTTTCTCATATTCTTTCCAAAAAAAAAAAACAACAAAAAAACATCAAAGAACATACATCTTGCATGCTGACGATGGCTTTAAGGCATCCATTCTCCTGGTTTTCGTACACTCTGTGTACCAATGCATGCTGCGTCGGCTTGGATCGGATCAATCCGTTCGGGCGGCGTCCAGACGGCACTATATATTTATTGTAGATTTATATTTTATTATTTCCTACTTCTTGGCACGCCCGGCTGCCAACTAAATTATGATAACAATTAAGTCGAAAGTCCATTGTAAATCTTTGTATGTAAACAAAACAAACGTCGAGGACGAGAAGGTCTCATGAAATGAGACGCCCCCCGCAGAACTCCAAAAAAAGATGGCAAGTCGGTGGTCAGAGAATGAGAATTCAACGCAGAGCATTTCACAAACATTTTCTTTATACACACACACATACACGTATATACTGTACTAAATGGAGCGATATTTTTGAAAAATAAAAAAAAACATTTTTAACGTTTGAACTGGATAAATGGGTTTTTTAGAAAATTATATTTTTGACCTCTTAAATTCTTTTCGTTGGCGGTTGATTGCAGTCGATAGTTTTCCCGCGATTAGTCGATAAATCAGCTGTTGTAGATGCTTCTACAACCAGTATTGGTAAGCGCCTTATTGCTAATCTGCAACTAGAGTGTAATTTTGATTTGATTTTAAAAACAAAACAAAACAAACAGCTTATATTAAAACCATGAAAATAGCGGTTGAAGGCTGCGCCCATGGCGAACTGGAGCGTATCTACGACACTATCGCGGGCATCGAGAAGGAGAGCGGCACCAAGATAGACCTGCTGCTATGCTGCGGCGATTTCCAGTCCACCCGGAATCTGGAGGATCTGCAGACCATGGCGGTGCCGAAGAAGTACCTGGATATTTGCACATTCTACAAGTAAAATCAATATTTGCCTGACCTTAAAAGTTTTTTCATAATCCCTACTTTTTACAGGTACTACAGCGGGGAGAGAGTGGCGCCGGTGCTGACCATTTTCATTGGCGGCAACCACGAAGCCTCCAACTACCTCCAAGAGCTGCCCTACGGCGGCTGGGTAGCTCCCAACATCTATTACCTGGGATACGCAGGTGTGGTAAACGTGAACGGTGTGCGCATCGCGGGCATAAGTGGTATTTTCAAAGGACATGACTTTCTGCGTGGCCACCACGAATTTCCGCCTTACTCGGAGGCCACATGCCGCAGTGTCTACCATGTTCGACAGCTGGAGGTGTTCCGGCTGAAGCAGCTATCCGGGCGAGTGGACGTCTTTCTCTCCCACGACTGGCCCGCCGGCATCTATGAGTATGGCAACAAGGCGCAGCTCCTGCGGCGAAAACCCTTTTTTGCAGCGGACATGGAAAGTGGCCAACTGGGAAGCCGGCCGTTGGAGGAGCTCCTAAAGGCGATACAGCCAGCGTACTGGTTCGCCGCCCATCTGCACTGCAAATTTGCTGCCCTAGTGCCGCACAATCCCTGCCAGAAACGACCGGATGACGGCGCCGCCTCCTCCTCCTCCTCCAGCAGTAGTGAGGACGAAGATGAAGAGAAAGTAGCTCCCACTCCCCCACCATCGAAACCTGTTCCTGTCACAAAATTCCTGGCTTTGGACAAGTGCCTACCGCGTCGTGGCTTCCTGCAGGTGGTGGAGATACCCAGTGACCCCATAGAAGGTAATCCCCAGCTGCAATATGACCCCGAATGGTTGGCCATTTTGCACAGCACAAACCATTTAATTTCTGTGAAGGAGAACTACTATTATTTGCCGGGAAAGAAGGCTGGAGCGATCACGGAGCGCTTTAACTTTACACCCACCGAAGAGGAGCTGGAAGCGGTGACGACGAAATTCCAGAATCTTCAGGTACCGGACAACTTTGAGCGAACTGTTCCAGCCTACGACCCTGAGGAGCAATCCAACTACAAGAACATGGCGGTGGGTCAACCGAAAGCCCAACTGAATCCACAGAGTAACACGTTTTGCTCTGCCCTCGGCATTGATGATCCTCTCTGCTTGGCTATGCTGGCCAATGGCAAGGATCTGCCAGTTGCTGAAGCTACAGTTCAGCAGCTTTCAAAGAGTTATGAGGAAAAGATGCCAGAGGAGGAGGAGGATCTTGGCGAGCCATTGATCACACCAACGAAAAGGAAATTGAACCTGTCCCTGCCGGCACCGACGTCTAGAGAAGAAATTGATCTGCCGGAGGAGACGCCGGCTGAGGAGGAGGAGGTAGAGGTAGATACAGAAGCTCCTAAAGTAGAGGAACCAGCTGCGGTGATTGCGGCCAGTCCAAATCTGAAGAAGCTTAAGCGCCGCAACCAGAGCATCTACCAAGCCGATGAAGAAGAATAAAACCCAACGAGTTCCGTAGTAAAAGCGGAGCAAACTTAAAAAAAAAAGAGGCAATTTATTTAAATAACACAGAAGATACTTGGCCGGCGTGGCAGCCAACGGGTGATGGGCGAATAAATAGGAGGGTTAGGCTGCGGCACGCACCGATTCACTGCGTCTCGCTGGCATTTGCGGCGTTGTAGGCCTCGTCGGCGCACTGGAACGCAGCCTCCAGCACCGACTCGGGCGTCTCCAGCACATCACAGTAGTAGGTGGTCGGCGAGGGGATGCACTGAAGCTGCAGCTGACCACCGTCCGCTCGGGGGCTGTAAAAGCGGCACTGGCGTGGCCCGTACACAGGCATATCCGCATCGTAGGGCGGGCTGAGGATGTCGAAGAAGGCGGCAACTCCTCCGTTGCCCGTCTGGGTGATCTGATGGTAATTCCTCCTCCTGGGCGTCAGAACTGCGCATGGGCTGTCCGGCGTAACCAGACTGGGCTCTTCAGCATTCACCTTCACCATCGTGGGATGCGGATCGTAAGTAATGGGTTCGTCTGGTCCAACCTGCTGCGTGTAACTCTGCACCAGCAGCTGGCCCCAGATGCAGCGCAGCAGGCCGAACATCATTGGGTGATCATGCAACGGAATGTCACTTCGTTCGCGCACGATGAACAGGCTCATGGAGAAGCGCTCGTCCTCGAAGATGTGCATGTAGCTGCACGGCGCCCGTCGGCTGGTGACGCCAACATCCACGTTCCGAAAGAGCTCCTCGCGAAGGTGCAGGTCCCGGTGGGTCAGTTCGTCCGTCAGCTGGCGCAGATGCTGTAGGTTGGCATTAAAGCTGGCGTGGTTGGCCCGGTCGAACGTCTTGAAAGCCTGCCGCAGCACGTTGGTGAAGTGCGTCGTCATCTCGGCGCGTACGTAACTTCTTCAACTTCAGCCGTGACACTGCGCTGACGTCCGGAGAAAAGGCAAGAGCGACTGAAATCCCCTGGCTTCCAGAATCAAGATAAACAACAGCAAATGTGTTGGAAAACGCCTAAAGGGGCCACCTCTGTGGTAGTCTGTTTTATGTATTTTTCTTTTATTCTTAACACGCCTTTAACTAAATAGGTCTAAAAGCCCCGCTCCTTGGACTGCGTGGCATGTGTGAGGATCCAGGACTTGTAGTCGCGCTTCTTCATCGCCATCTGCTTGTGGCGCGGATGCGTGGGACAGATGACATAACCGCGCTCCTGCCGCACCACGATGTAGCAGTCCTTGCAGCGCCGCTTCAAGCGACCCTTTACTTTGAACCCGGCCACCTGTTGCAGCAGCGTCGAGCAAGGCGCCAAGAGTCCCGATCCTTGCTGGATCCCAGCTGAGCCGGTCATCAGTTGTGTGCTTGGTAAGGGGGCGCTGACAGGCGCCGCCGGCCGAACGAGCATATGGAAACCACGTGCCGAACTCAGCCCACTCCAAAGGCGGGAGCCTTGTTGCAAAATTCTGCTAGCCAGGGACATCTGAGGAATCAATTTTCATTGAGAAATAGTCAAAAATCGAAGTAAAAAGGCTCACCTTTTTGTTTTTATAAGTAGCCCTAAACCGATAACACCCCAGGCTTGGAGAGTTATCCAACACTGGCACAGGCAGTGTCGTAGGGAGGGGGATTTGGGGGACCTACAGATCTCTATTAAATATTTATTCTAATTATTTTTAATTTTATAAAATAAAAAAAACAACAAGAAAGGTATGTAGATATCTTCGGCACGCCGATGGTTGTATACCCTTGTAGTTTGCAATTGGATCATCGAATCGATCCATTTTGATCAAATTAATAGAACAAACAGGAGATATATACATACATATGTATATATA
>JAEIII010036339.1:0-10538 GCA_018905755.1 Drosophila ohnishii | reverse complement strand
AAAAAAACATCAACAAGCTAAGCGAGGAGAGACACGCCTCCATTTTGGTCACAAATTTAGTGAACACGCATATCAGTCTATATATATATACTAATGTATTTAAATACATATATTCTGGTGTATTTGAACGCAAAAGAAATCATTTCACGAGTTCAATATATGTAGTATGTTTTGTTGGCTTTGATATTTTTGGAAAAAGTTTTTTTTTTTCGCCCTGTCATCCGTTGAATGAGACGAGGAGCGCGTGATTGTCGCGCGGAATGACAGCAACAACAACTAAGACCGGGTAATCTCTGCTCCCAAATCCCCAATTCGGATCTAGATTTGGTTTTCACTCCCCCATAGGTGTATAACCACTTGATTCATTTAACTGTTCTAATCTAGGATTATCACTTTAACTAGACCCTACACAGGGTTAGTTAAGAGTTTATATACACACCATTATAGATTAAATATCTCCCTTGGTACCTCAAGACTTGGAAACTTTTGTTTTTAAAAGCAATTAAACTATTTTATCAATTCAGTAAAGATACAAACGTATGGCGTTACTCATCTTATTGTTATATATTGGCTTTTGGTAATATATATTTTTGACTTTCAATCTCCGCTTGATTTTGCTCTCTGTATAGGCCCCATTATCAGCCAAAAGGCTCCGTCAGCCACATTCTTATCACTCAGCATCTGCGAAAGCTGCAAATCATTTATACGACTCTGGCCGGATGGAGACTGAGACGGCGACGGCGACGGCAACTTGAGAAGTTGGGAAGCTGTTGTCAGATGAGATGAGTCTCGGGAGAGATGGGTGGGATGGGGACTGGGACTGGGACTGGAACTGAGACTGGGACTACATATAGTAGGTGAGGTGACAAGCACGCTGTGACACAGTGCCTCTGTGCCATAAAGTAAAAATAAAATCGTAATGCAAGGGCTTTGTTACTTTTCACACAGCAACGTTATTAACGCTTCGCTAAACTGCCGCGGTACAAGATTCCAAAATGATGCAACAACAGCCTACAGTAAACACTATATGATACGTAATAATTAAATATGTAAGACCGTGTAATTGAAACCCTACTAGGTGTACAAATAAAAGTATTAAAATTACTATACAAATTGTATAATTATTCCCAATTGTGGTGAAATTTGTAGTAAACTCATTTCCCTGATTTTGGACTGTCACTTTTTGCGTACTTAGTATTATATGCAACGTAGTCTCTTTTGTACTATCAGACACGTATTAAGTGTATATGTACTCTATATACATTATATTTATAATCCAAAGTTTGCCAGTCATAAAGAATAATGTGTAAAGTACGAGAAAGAATCAACATCAGCTGCTGGCATAAATCAGTGCTGTTGTTCCATCTCCTTCTCTTATCATCAAACCAACCAAGGAAAATGCAACAACTGAAAAATATGGCCTGTTGTAGAGAAAATTCCCATTTCCCTTATCTATGCCTGCCTTTTCACAATAAAGACAAGATCGCCTTTTATGTGGGCAATAAACGGAGAGATCCCTGAACATTTCCGCTCTGGTGTGTATATTTTCGCTTTTGTTTTATCACACAAGAAGGGGAAGAGGAAAAAACTTAACAAAGCTATCAGAAAAGTGCACTCGTTCAACGACCTATATATATACATGTATATATTCATATATTCCCATAATAAATCCCACAAATAAATACTTTTCCACGAAGTAGGCGTAGACAATTGTCATCATTATCATCCTTCTATAATTTCATTCATAGACCAATCAAGAATTTTCACACACAGACGTTTTACTTATCACTTATCACTTTCCATTAAATCCCCGAAAATTTTCCATCGTCATATAAACATATATGTATATACAACCAAAAGAATCATAATAATAATACTTATCTACATATAAAAGTCTTTGTATGTGTGTACATAGAACAATCTCACCCGATAGTCATCAGGAGGAGGGAGTTTTGAGGAATTGTTTCCATTCATTCAACACTTACCTAAAAAAAAAGAGAAAGAAAGAAACATTATTAAAAAAAAATCACGGTTATATGGTAGGAAGAAACACTATACACTATACTTTTAATCCAAAATGTTAATCTGTCTTAGCTTAGTTTATAATTTAAAGTCAATTATCTTTGCTAAATACATTTAGGCCCAATTGATGTGGCCTTGAATATGGAATGTGTAACAGTTAAAAATTATATACAATTATATTAAAATCTCTTGTGGTATATAATTTGCTACAGTGATTGAATATAAATTGATTTAATTGCCACTCTGTGTTTATTATTAACAATTATATAGTTTTTAACAGTAAAAAGTTATTAGAGTAACTGATAAATTATCAGGTATCTCTTATCCGACTTCTACTTAATATCTGATCATAAAATATCTACATCTTTATCCTTTTACCTAAAATGTTCTTGAACTTTTGCACCACTTTGGTCCAACTGACGCAGGACTGTGTTCTGGCCAATTTGGCAGTCTTAACATTCTCGCCACTCTCGTCGCTGTCGCCGTCGCCGTCAGCGTCTCCCTCGAGATTGGGCTCGGCTCCCTGCTCGATGTCCTCTGCGGCGGTGTCCTGCGACTGGTGATCGTTCTTGGGGCGGGTGCTGGGTATTCTGTCATAGTGATTGTCGTGGCTATGACGGCGCATCTTCACGGCCTCATCTGCGCCGGCATCCACGTCCTCCTCCACGTCCACCACGAGATGATGATTATGATAAATGGTGGTTGGGGGATTGGGTACCGAGTTATGTTTGCTCTTAGAGCTAGTATCACAGTGCGGTTCATCCTCTTTGGTCATACTATCGTCCACGGCCCCGCTGGCCGCCAGATTGGAGGCGACGGTGGTGTTGCGCTTCTTGCGCTGCTCCTCGCTCCGCCGCTCTCGCTTCATCAGCTGCTTTTGCTGCTTGGCCAGCAGCTGCTTTTGCTTCCGTGCGAACTTCTCGCGCAGCTTCGGGCTGCCGAACTCGTCCAGGTAATACATCGTGTCCTGCAGCCCGTCCTTGCGGTTGATCAGCTTCGAGTCGATGTGCGAGTCCTCGCTGATCTTCAGCAGCGGAAAGTAGATCTGCCCATCGGTGGCCAGGCTCTTGGCATCCCGTCGCCGGGCCAAGGCAGCTGCCACCGTCAGTTGGGCCTGATCCGGTGGCAGGAGCCTAGAGCTAGTCTCCTGCTCCTGCTGTTCCTTCTCCTCCTGCTTCTCCTTCAGCTTTAACGACTCTTCTGTCGCCTGGTTGCTGCTGCTTTTTAGGTTTATGATGATGCCCGACTGGCTGTCCGATTGGTTGTCCGCCTCCTCAACGTCGTCCACGTTGACACCATCATCCTCTTCATCATCAACGTCGACTACATCGTCGTCGTCATCATCATCGTCGTCGTCGTCACAAATGTCCACCTCATCGATGCGATCCTCCACATCGAATCCCTGGGTGCCAGTGCTGTTTGTGCTCTTGTACTTGATACGACTGCGCAGGATGTTGGCACTGCCGACGCCGCTAGCCTGCGGATTATGATGATCCGTGCTGCCGCTGCTGCTCAGCTCCAGGGCGGAGGAGGCGCGCACTCGACGGCGAGTCTCGAGGGGCGCCTCCTCCGGATTGATCTCCGAGCAGTTGCTGCCGAGGCTTTCGCTGCTCGACTGACCCGACTCCTTGGAGGCGACCGAGGAGGATGTGTTGGAGGTGGCTGCCGTGTGATCCTTGGCTGGCTTCTTGCGCGTGGCTCCCGCTCCCGCTGCACCTCCTCCTCCTCCATTCTCGATGCCGCTATCTTGGCTGAGCAATAGTTGCTGTCGCTGCTGCTGTTGCTGTTGGCGCCACTTGCCACCGGGGGGCGCCTGCGCCAGACTCAGGGAGCCGCTGCTGCTGCGCGGCGGAGGTAGCTGCAGCTGCTGCAACTGCTGCTGCGATGCACTGGAAACAATTACGCCGCTGTCCGCCGATCCCGTGGAGGTCTGTGACGAGAAGCGCTCGCTCAGCGGTATCTTGATGGGTTGGCTAATCACGACGACATTGCTGTTATTGTTGTTATTGCTACTACAATTATTATTATTATTATTGTTGTTGATGTTGTTGTTGAATAGCGTTGTGTTTTGGGTGGTGGACAGTAGATTTAGCGCTGGCGCAGCGCCTACTGCTGTCGCTGCCGTTGTTGTTGTTGTTGCCATCAGGTTTTTAATTACTCTTTTTTAATACTCTACTATTTTCGCTAGAGTATTTTTTGTCAGCAAGTTATTATCAAGTGTCCCAAAGGCACAGTTTTTTGTTGTTACAATTTTTTTTCGTTTTATTTAATTGTTTTCTGGATCGTTTCACTCAAATGCGTTTTTAAAGCGTTTTTAGCGTTGATTTTTCGTGCTTTTTGGCGCTTCACAGTCACATTGCCTGCTTTCGTTTAAAATTGAAAATAAATTAGTGCTGATTTTTAAACAACAGCCGCCGTTGTTGCCGTTTTTGCTGCATTTTCAAACATTTCGTTTTTCTTTGGATCTGGCTAAATTTAGCTCAGCATTTTGCGTTTCTTATTTTTATTTTGTTATTTTTTGACACCAAAAAAAAAAGGAAAACAAAAAGCACAAACCGCGCATGAAGAAATAGGAAAAGAGAGAGAGAGATGTCAGGGAGAGGGCTTTTCCTCAGATTGGATATTTCGCTATTTTGGCTTTACTGTCTGTCCGTCTGCTTTCTTCAGCTTTATTTATATATTTATATTTTTTTGCGTGCAACATGTGCGGCCGCGTTTGAGGTTGCGAATGAACTGAGAACTCGGAAGGCAAGAAGCCGAGAAGCCGAGAAACCGAGAAACTGGGGAAACGAAACCGAAACTGAAACGGCGGCGGCGATGGCGGCACAGAAACGGAGAGAGAGAAACACACAGCACACCAGAGTTCCAAAAGTTATTATCGCTGACGCACGGCGTCGCAGCGGGTCAGCGGAACGAATGGCAATGGAACGCTACGCAAGAGAGGGAGCGGAGCGATGCGACTGAGCAGAATGCGTCGACGCTTTTGCGGCTTTGGAACTGAAACACAATGCCTTCTAAAGAACGCCTGTGCCGGAACGTGGCGGAATGGAATGGAATGGAATGGAAAAGCTGCAGTTTCTGGAGTGCACGCGGGCGGAAAAGAGATGGCAATGCCTGCGCTACTTGCGCTGACTGATAAGATTCGGTAGCCTGTTCCTCATGCTTCTTCTTGCCTTAATCTTATCAGCACTTTAAAATGGCTTTTTATCGGCCACAAAATATACAAAAACAAAAGTAATAAAAAACAACAATAGGGTCGGAGCCTATTTTTTTTTATTTATGCATATGGCACTGTTTTTTGTTCTTTTTTTAAGCTTAATTTACAACTGCACACATTTATCAGGAGCGTTAAAGTGCGAAGGTGGTTAAGTCAACAAATATAAATTAAGCAACCGCCAAAAACAGCAGATCGGCTAAAAATAAGCTCCAGGCTTAAATGGAACTACCCCGAAAATCCCGCTAAAGAAAAACCTATCCTTTGATGTCATATAATCATTTCAGTAAATGTATTACAAATTCCCAAATACTCAAATAATTACTAAATTCAATATTTTCAGTAAATGAATAAACATTTCCAGTGGCAGCAAGCAATATAATCTGCGACGTCGAATTAATGTTAGTACTATTTACCGACTGCGGCAGTGTGTACTTTGCATTTTCCCCCCACCGATACTAATGGAATCCAAACAGGATAATGCGGGACTATCGAACGCGGCAGAAGAAAAGGGAAAATAAAAGGTTATTCGAGGGGAACGCGATTTCGAGGACAACGACGCATTACCGCAAATTAGAGGAGTGTCCGCATGTCAAATTAATTCAAACAAAATGAAAGAAGCCAAAAGTACCACCTAAAGAACAACGGTAAACGTATAGAGACTAAACGTATAGAAGGTAAACATAAAAAAGAAAATAGAACACACACATATTATGGTCAGCAGACGACAGTGCGCAATAGACCAAAGACGAGACCCATAAAGGCAACAACACAATTATTGCATGAGTCGCCGGGTCTCTCTGTCTCCGTCTGTCCCTTTCCATTCCCCATATACGGTTTCAGGTTGAAAGCGGTTTTCCAACGATGACAAGTGTGGTAAAGTGGCCGGGGAAGGGAGGCCCAGAATGGGGCATTACGGAGGGTGCTTAGGTCAGTTTGTTGGCTTAGTTGGTTAGGTCATGCAATGTCGCAAAAACAAAGGAAAAGGAAAATAATAATGAAGAAGAAGCACAACTAACTACTGGGGGTTGAACCAACAGAGCGAACTAAGCCATATTCCCCTCACTTAGGGTGTTCGCTCCATGCAGAGCTTGTTCCTTCAAGGGAGCATATGTATATTCGATGTTTTCGTAAAGAAACATAACATTAAGGTAGGTATTACCGAATATAGTAATGTAAAAAATACTAAACTTAACCAACAGGGCCTTGCATGACCACCCGGTTGATCCCTGTGCATCTTATCCAACAGGGTGTTCCATGGGCTACAGGGTGCTTCTTGCACATCATAACTAAGAGGATTTACCAAGAGCTACAGGGTGCTGCCTTTTAAATCCTGTCAATTCTTTTTTAAACTTATAAATTGATTTCAGGTAAAAACGACATATAATTAAGATCACAAATAGAATGACTATTTGTAGTAGAAGTCCTAACAATAGGACAACTAATTGGCTTCTTTGTTCTGTCATTATCGAAATGCGTCGCAAATTATGACTTGCAGGTAAACATGTCAATAATCCACGCCCTTTCACCTTTCTCTGTGCCTGCTCAACCAACTAACCAGAATTTTAAATCATCTCGCTGAACAATTTCCCAGCCCTTTCGTGTCGTGTCGTGTTGCCCTCCATCAACTTTTTCAAACTTTCTTTGGTTAACCCGTGCGCGACTTTGACTTTGACTTTCGTCTTAGCTGACATTTTACCTTGACGATTATTATAGTATAGACCTTAAACGCTAGTCGAAGTAACCCTTTTTCTTACCACCACTGCGGTATTTGCTTTTATTTTTATCGACTTGGCATTGAGCTTAAACTAGACGCAACCCCATTATTTTCGTTCTCTTCTCTAATATATAATGTCTACAAGTTATTACTTTTTCCCTGCCTTTGAAGAGGTCACTACAGGTTTTAGGATAAGACTGCATTCTATTATACTATATAACATTATATTGCTTATTTTTCAGGAATGAGGACTTTTTCACCCAAATAGTAATGTTGGGCTATTCTGTTGACTTACTAAAGACGCCCCTAAAGAAATTTCCCACTCAGCAGAAGAATAATCAAGATATTTTCTTATATCCGATAATTTCAAAGAGTATTCCCTAGACTTTCTCGGTCATTTCGCATTCTCGTATAGCTATTATTTGTCGGATGAAATGTTCATTTGGCGCCGGGTTTGGAAACTTGCACTGTTCTCCACGTGCCAGGGATCGAGTTTCGAGTCGACTCCAATTTGAATAGCAAATGAGCAGGGGCCGGGCTTAAGTGCTTGGGCTTCCGAGTTGAGGAGGCGGGCCCCTCTGAGGGTCTGGGAATCGGGGAACTGGGGAAGACGGGGGCCTGTGGGTCTCTCGGTTCTTGGTTGTTTGTTTGGTCTTGAACTTGCATGTCGATAATGCGCCCTGACATTTTCCGTAGTATTAACGATGTAATTGCCCCAAGACATGTTTTCCTGGCTATTTTTACAGCAGGGAAATATTGATTTACGCTGATGTCGTAGGAGAATGTCAACATTTGTTGTGTTTCACAAGATTCCGACTCGTTCCGTTCGTGCTATTATTTTTATTTTATTTTTTTTGGGTCTAGGCTATGAAACCGAGTTGAAACTAAAAATACTATTACGAGACGGCGGCATCGAAAGTGAAATGAAAAACAGCAAATAAACCAAAGAGAATGCACTAAAAATAAAGACCCAATTGCAGGGAGGCGCAAAAATACATCAGAGAACGCACTTTTCTCGATTCAATTCCACCGTCCCGACACCGCCTGTTGCTGTAAATGCAGCGCCATCTGCTGGCCGCCAGCAGCGAAGCCCAGTGAAAGTGAAAGTACAATTACGAGAGCATAGAATATAATTTTATGGGGGGAAAAACAAAGAAAAACTGAAATATTTGCATTTCATTTATGTCGAAAAACGAAGAACCGCAGGGAGGGGACGTGCAGAACGTGCCGCAGGAAATTTGCGCTTCTATTTGCCAAAGACTCAAGGATACCGAAAGAATACAAAGAACCAACGAAGAGAAAGGCACCGCGGGAGGCACGGTATGAAAATATTTTTATATTACAAAAAGTGATACAAATACAAATAAAAATAGGAAACAAATAATAAAAATCAGCAAAAAATGAAGCCCAAGAAGCAGCTTGTGCACTGTTATCGCTATCTCCTGCTAATGACCGATGCGGCAATCAATAATTAGAGCTGACCAAGGCAATTAACCCATGACAGACCGCACATCATCATCACATCACACCAGCGGCGATCAACGACCAAAGGCAGGCATATGACTCCGATGGCAACAGCTGGCTCCGATTTTAGCGATAGCGATAACGATAAACCACCTTAAACTGGTTGTGAAGGAGAAGAAACAAAGCGAAGAATGCTGATCGTAATATCTTTTCATTGTTGACACTCTTTAATCTGGTTTTATTCCTATTTATCCCTCAAGTAAGAACAACAAAGAATAAAACCGAATAAAAACACACAAGATAACATATGTTCCATTAGTAACGTAGATACTATCATTTTCTAAATGAAATATATTTAATAATAATTATAATTGATCATCTTTATAAACATGATTTTAGAATAATGTAACAAGTCGATTGTGTTACTATTAACTCGATCGCTGCTGTGTTTGAATGCAATTTGCCTGGCCAATCGATAAACAGAGACAATGAGGCAGCAACAAAGGGAAATAATGGCACACAACGAGCGGTGAAATGGTGAAGAGCCAAAGATAGAGGCGCCAGCCAGCTATGAAGAATCATGATGGGGGAGGGTGGGAATATAAAGTCAAAGGAAAAACCAATGGAGAGGCGAAATAAATAAAATTTGGGGGAGGGTGAAGAGATGGCGGCAAAGGCAACACGCGATTAGTGAATGCCCAACCCCGCTAAACAACACCAGCACCCACCCACCAACTCACACCTCACGCCTAACACCTCCTACCCACCGCCCACACACTTATTGTATAACGGTTTCATGTTCCACCAAAAGGCAACAAATAAAAAAGAAAACAAAAACTGGTAAGAACCGACAATAAGCTAACATTCTAAGCGGCAACTGCGTCTTGGAAAACACGATAATTTATGGTAAATATTCCATAATCGAGCAAATATGTCAGGGAGGCCGATAATACAAGTAAATAATATATTTCTGAATTAAAACAATCAATATTCGCGTTGATTAGGTATGGACCGCCGTGTTTATTGGTATCATTAGAGCGGCAATTATATGATAATTATTTAACCCACTTACAGTGGCTCACGGCTAACTTCAACCAGACCAGAAAACAGTGTATACGAAACAAAGAAATGCACGATCGGATGCGATTTTCGAGACTTTGAAACGCTGAATCAAATTCCATTCCCAATTGTTTCCGATTAGTTTTGTTCAGCGAACGCCCTGGAATTGAACAAAGAACCGAGGACCAGAGATTACGGAAGAAGTAATTGCGAAAAAAAAAACCCTAGAAGCCTGATATAAAACCAAGAACTTTAATCATTAACTGTTTTCAGAGGAAAGCTAAGTATTTATAATATATTATTTTTATATGGGAATTATATTAAAAATGGCCAAGTCATTTTCTTGATTAACACGCAAGTGAAATTTCCTTGGACTTGCCATTACCATAAATAAGTGAAGTTAGGATATTCCCATTAGCAAATAAATTATGAAATATCAAAGCACTTCAAAAAATAATTGCCACAATCAAGTAGTTTGAGTCACTCTCTCTCTCTCTACCCGCTTCAAAGTTCCACTCACTTTGGATTCACTTTCGGTAACAAAAAATCGATCGGTCGAAGAGTGGGCTGATGAATGTCAAGTTGTCGCCACAAATCCAACAATAATTGTCGAGAGTGGCCTTGCTGCGATCCGTGGGCGGAAGTGGGTGGAAGTGGGAGTGGCATCACTCCCACTACTGCCACTGGTGAGCCACCACACGTGCGCACCGCACCACACGAGAAATCATGAGCCAATCTTATCAGGGAAACAGCCAGCAAAAACAACAAAAGTTCAAGCAAATTGCCTAATTAATCAAAAATAATAATATAAAACGCTTAGCTAAAGTGAACTTTGCACACAGCCACACTTGCGGTCAAAATAATAGTTCAACATGTTTTTTTTAGCACAACTGTACTAAGTCTTGTAATTTCAACTATAAATCTCATTAGTTTCTTATGGAAATTGAGTGGAACGGTACACTATTCGAATTTTAATAAAAATATATGATTTTATAGTTTTATATAATGTTAGGTACACTATGAAAAAGATACAAATTAAAAATATATTAGGTTATAAGAAAA
>JAEIII010036332.1:0-16341 GCA_018905755.1 Drosophila ohnishii | reverse complement strand
AAGAAGTGGATCCGATCCCGTCCGATCGAATCCCATCATCATGCACTGCACGAAAATATGAACCAAATTAATGATTTATTTGGAAAATTAGACTGTTGTTAAGATAACAGATTAATAACCCAATGAGCTTATAAAAAATCTAATTATTTGGATTTATTAAATATTTTTTTAATTACTAAAGATAGAATATTTCAATTTTAAAATATATTATTTACAAAACAGACTTTTAAACTCGATTTTAAAGCTTTAAAATGTGAAAATTCATATCACATCTTGAGAAATTTCTTCAGTAATTGTCCTATTAAAGTGCATTTGATTTTCCCCTGTGTACCAACCCATTTCATGGGGCAATGCAACCTTGAAGCTGTCTCCGATATCGAATCGCATATCGCATATGCATTTCAATGACTAAAAGACCAAAGTAAAAGAGCGCTTTTTCGGGGAGATTTTGAAACCCAGCTCGTTCGTTTTATGGACATTATAAATTTACATACGTTAACTTGCTGGTTTTGTCTGTTTACTCGTATCTCTGCCATCTATGAGCAAACAGGGGGCGCAGTTTCAAATAAAAACTGGCCAAATACCTTTCTTGATTACCCATGGACCGCAGAGTAAATAGCACAAATAACGCGAAAACAAAAATAATGCAAATAGAAATACGACCAGACGTAAAAGTATTTTTATTTATTTCTTTCTTTTTTTTTTGCTTTTGGTGTCAGTGCGCATTAAAAGGCAAACAGTAACCAATGAACACGGCCAAGAGCCCGAGCAACGGTACTGCTAATGCCGCGAGAGTGAGAACCAAGACCGAGAATCGAGAATCCAGATTTTTAGTAGGAGAACCAGAAGAGATCATGGCTCCAGCGAACCGTTCATGCGCCGCCAAAGGCGTTTTCTATATTGGATATATATACGGTCGGACTTGACTAAGTCATAAAGAGATGATCGCTTTTGAAATACATAAAACTAATCTATAAAAATTAAATCAAAATAATCAATAGTTTGATTATTTCTTTATTTAAAAGAATATAAATTAATATAACTTAACTTTTTCTTAGCCTACATATCTCTTATTTCAACTGTTGTTGAACTTGCTAAATCTATCAGTTTCAAGATCGTTAGTTTTTTTTTAGTTAGTGCGCTTAACACTTCCTTAATGCAATTTAGGAGTATTTAAAAATAAACAAATAACTTAGTAAACTCATAGCCTTGGCAAGGTTCCAGTTACAGAGACTTCACTGTTTCCAAATCGCTCTTAAAAATCCCTGAGCTTGGCTTAAAAATAACAATGATCTTCAACATTTATTTAAGTTGCCAAAATGCAAAACCCAATTGTTTTTTACAGCCAAAATAAACACAAAAAATGCAATTTCAATTGTAATTAGCAATTAAACTTTCGGTTGTGTTTATTAAATCCCCATAGAAACCCATATTAAGTGTCTTAAGTATGTCAGCATTACCAAAATTACTCAGACTCGCTGTTCTTTGTTAGTCAACCCGCTTGATTATAGCCTTCGAACGTTGTGTCGATATGGACCTTGGCGGCCATTTCGGCCATTGTTGTTGGCCAGAAATATGTGGCTTGGAGCAAAATAGAGGGAGACATCGACATCGGTATGCAAATTAAATGTTCTTAGCGAATGGGGCTCCAAAGAGGAAATGTCCAAATACGATACGCCACATGGCGGATATCTCTTCTCGGAACGAGTTTCACCGATCAGCCTCGCATCGGATCGGATCTGGTCGAAAGCCAACCATAGTAATAATGCCATTCTTCGATTGCAGCGAAATGGTAGCGTGGAAACAGCTGCCAAACGGGGGGCGTCTATTGCTGCTCCTGATCGGCTGCCTCGCCCACTTAGCACACTGGACCCAGGCCTGGCGTCCATGTCCGGAGCTGAGTCCCGCCCTGCGTCTACCCTGCAGGTAAGTCCAAGTAATCGATTTTATAACTGCTAAATAAGTACAATAAAATATGAGTTAGATGACTTAAAGATCATTAAATTACATTTTTGTGTAACAATTTAACAAAAAAATATATTTTCTAATAGAAATATAGTTAGTAATTTAATAAGCAATTATTTTTTAATACATCAGATTTATAAACTTGGCTTGTCATGATCTTTGCTCCTTATTTTTACGTGTAATGCTGCCTACAAGACAGCGGTTTCCGCTGCAGGTGGCCATTATTTTAATATCGCTAAATTGCTGACAACTGAAAGCCACCGATGCCAATGCCGATTCATTTGCCTTTGTTTGCTACTAATCACCGACTGGCGACAATTACAGGTGCAATGTGGTTCCGTTTGCGGCGACTGGCCAGTTGGGCGCCGTGGCCATGGACTGTGATCGCGTCGTCTTCCACGGCGATGCCCCACAGCTGCCGTATGGAGCGCCCATTGTGGCGTATACGCAACGTCACAGCGGTCAGCAAGTGCTGCCAGCACAGGTGAGAGTGCTAAGATTTTGGGAGATAAAGAAAATAAATAAAAATAAATATAAATATGCTCAATCACAGACCTTTGGCCAGCTGAAGTTGACCATCGAAGAGCTGGATTTGTCCAACAATCTGATCCGAAGGATTCCGGAGAAGGCCTTTGACGGCTTAAAGGATTCGCTGAACGAACTGCGGCTGGCAAATAACTTGCTGGGCGACAATCTCAATCCCATTTTCTCCACCGCCGAACTGCACGTACTAAAGAATCTGCGCATCCTGGACTTGTCCGGAAATAAGATCAAGTTGATTGAGGAGGGTCTGCTCAAGGGTTGCATGGACCTCAAGGAATTCTACATCGATCGCAACAGTTTGACGGCAGTGCCAACCAATTCGCTGAATGGACCCAGTGCCCTGCGGCACCTGTCGCTGCGACAGAATCAGATTGGTGAGACAGAACTCTCAGAGAACCTTTTATTATTTCTATTTTCCTTATAAATAAATAATACCATTTAAATATTACTATTTTCCATAGGAACTCTTCTTCCCGCCTCGTTTAATGCCCAGCGCCAGCTGGAGATCATCGATCTGAGGCACAATGTCCTGCGAAGCATCGACAGCCAGGCCTTTAAAGGACTCCAACGTATTCGGGAAATCAAGCTGGCCGGCAATCGCATCAGCAACCTGAACAGCGATGTCTTCGAGAAGCTGAGCTCTTTGCAGAAGCTGGATTTGTCCGAGAACTTCTTCAACCAGTTTCCAATGGTGGCCTTGGCAGCGGTTCCTGGCTTAAAACACCTGAACCTGTCCTCGAATATGTTACAGGTATGTGTTTAAAAGAATGTAAAGCTTCTTGATTGTCTTTAACAAACACATTATTAACCAAGAAATACCTTAAACTCACTGTGTTCCTTAGCAATTGGACTACACCCATATGCAGGTGATTAGATCTTTGGAAACCCTAGACATTAGTCGCAATTCCATAACAACCATAACGCCAGGAACCTTCCGGGAGATGAGTGCCTTGAAGTATTTAGACCTCAGCTTGAACTCGCTAAGAACAGTAAGTGCTTCTAAGCAGTAAGTCCTCTATCTTTAAGACCTAACATCAATATTGTCCCCCTGCAGATCGAAGATGATGCCTTGGAGGGTCTGGAGAGCCTGCAAACCCTCATTATTAAGGACAACAATATCCTGCTGGTGCCAGGCAGTGCCTTGGGTAGACTGCCCCAATTGACATCTCTCCACCTAGACTTTAATCGAGTGGCAGCTCTCTCGGCGGAAATCCTCGGCTCCCTGCAAGCAGGAGACATAACCACCCTTTCGTTGTCCAGGAATGTCATTCGAGAACTGCCACCCGGTAGCTTCCAGATGTTCAGCAGTCTGCACACCTTGGATCTCGCCGGAAACTCCCTGGCCCTGATCAATGCGGACACCTTTGCGGGATTGGAGAGCACTCTGATGGCATTGAAGCTGTCGCAGAACAGGCTGACGGGCTTGGGAGGAGCACCCTGGGTATTGCCAGAGCTGAGGAGTCTGGACCTGAGTGGCAACAGCTTGACCGAACTGCCCAGTAACATCTTTGAGGAACTGGAGAACCTTCAGTCTCTGAATCTTAGTGGTAATCACTTGACTCCATTGAACGGAGTCCTCTTCAAGCCGCTGGCCCGCTTGCAAGTCATCGATTTGAGTCGCTGCAATATCCGCCAGCTGAGCGGTGATCTCTTGGCCGGGCTGCAGGACCTCAAGCACATCCACCTCAACGACAACCAGCTGCAGGAGCTGCAGGACGGCAGCTTTGTAAACCTGTGGAATATTAGCTCCATCGACCTGTCCAATAACCGCATCGGATCCATCCGTTCCGGAGCCTTTGTGAATGTAATGAAGCTGCAGAGGCTGAATCTCCGCGGAAACCAGCTGTCCGCCTTCAAGGGGGAGTACTTCAACACTGGCACTGGGATAGAGGAGCTGGACATTTCGGATAACCAGTTGAGCTATCTGTTTCCTTCCTCCTTCCGCATCCATCCCAGGCTGAAAGAGATCAAGGCGTCTAACAATAAGTTCTCCTTCTTCCCTGCGGAGCTCATCGCCTCGCTGCAGTATCTGGAGCACATTGATCTGTCCCACAATCAGCTAAAGACCATTGAGGAGCTGGACTTTGCCCGCCTGCCGCGCCTGCGCGTACTGCTGGCCTCTCACAACCAACTGGACATGGTCAGCGAGATGGCCTTCCACAACTCCACCCAGCTGCAGGTCCTGGATTTGGCGTACAACAACTTGGACAGAGTGGGCGAGCGCACCTTCGAGGGCCTGGTGAGGCTGGAGCAGCTCAACCTGGAGGGCAACCGGCTGTCGGAGCTCTCGGACGGCGTCTTTGAGCGCACCAAGCTCCAAATGCTGGAGAACATTAACCTGGCCCACAATCGGTTCGAGTACGCTCCCCTGAATGCCCTGCAAAGGCAATTCTTCTTCGTGTCATCCGTGGACCTGAGCCATAATCGAATCAAGGAGCTGCCTGGCGATGATAGCATCATGGTGAACATCAAGCGAATCGATCTGAGCTTCAATCCGCTTTCGCCCAGAGCTGTACACAACGTTCTCAACGAACCCAAGACAGTGAGGGAACTCAGTTTGGCTGGCACTGGCATTGAGCAGTTGGAGCTCCTGGAGACACCCTTCCTGCAGTTCCTCAATTTGTCCCATAACAAACTGCGCAATGTTAAGCCGGAGGTCTTCCAGCGAGTCACTCTCCTGGAGACATTGGACCTTTCCAGCAACCAACTCGAGTCCTTGGACGATCTGTCCGGGGCGTGGCCCCAATTGCAGGTGTTGCAATCTCTGGACGTCTCCAACAACAGCTTCGAGATCGTCTCCCAGTCCAACTTTGGACAACTGGAGATGCTGCGATCCCTGCGCCTCAGCCACTTGCCGCATTGCAGCAGGATCGAGAAAAACGCCTTCAAGCAGCTCCCAAATCTGCTAAGCCTGGAGGCCTATGATCTTCCGCTGCTTGGATACCTGGATCTTCAGGGCATCCTAGAACTGCTGCCGGGTCTGGAAGCCCTCGACATCGAGGTGAAGGACTCCAGCATTGGCAGCGAGCAGATACAGCCCCTGAAGCATCCTCGTCTCAGAAGCCTGGGTATCCGGGGCGAGCGACTGAAGTCCATATCCTCGGGTACTTTGGCGGGTCTGAAGAGCAGCGACCTGAGTGTCCAGCTAAGGAACACCTCGCTTAGTGCACTGCCTCCGGCCCTGCTGTTCCCGGTTCCCCGATCATCCCACCTAAACCTGGACGTGGAGGGATCCCAGATAACGGTGCTGGTGCCGCAGTTCCTCAACGCCTTAGAGGATCGAAGGGCCAGTCTGCAGTTGAAGGGACTGGCTAGCAATCCGATTGTGTGCGACTGCAATGCTCGGGCTCTCCGCCGCTGGCTGCCCAGCTCTGGAATGCCGGATGTCACCTGTCAGGCACCAAGTTACATGGCCAACAGGAAACTCATTGAGGTTGGCGATGACGAACTCACCTGTGATGCCCGCCGAATGACCTCTTCCACCTCGAGACCCACTGCCACAGTGCCCCATCTGCTGAAGACCTCCAGTCAGCTTGTTACCCGCAGCTCCACCACCGAGGAGCCGCTCATCATTTGGAGCCTGGAACCGACGCAACCTCCTAGCCTAAAGAAGATCAAGACCAAGGCGCCGCTCATGAAGGCCCAGGCTCCGATTATGAGCAACGACGACACTTTGATTATTGGCATTGTGGGCGGAGTCGTGGCTTTCATAGCCATACTGATCATCATTATTTGCATCATCCGGCTGCGCATGAGTAATGCGGAGTACCAACAGAATGCGGCAATGATCGGCATTCCGGCGGGCATGCAGATGGGCGCCCACAATGCCGCCTACAATTACAAGAACGGCAGTGGAGCGGGAGCGGCGCTATATGCGGTGCCTCCGTATCAGGCCAGCTACGCCACCCTACCGCACAAGGCGGCATCCATCCACCAGTCTAGCCAGAATCTTTCCCAGCGCCAGCAACAGCAACAGCAGCAGCAGCAACAGGTGGCTGCAGCGGCGGCTGCCTACTCGACCATGTCCCGCATGTCGTACTTCAGTGGTGCCGGCGGAAACGCCGATGGAGCCGAAAGTCTGACGCACCAGCATCCGCATCAGCACCAGCCCTACATCATATACTCGGATGACAAGGCCTACAGATAGGCAAAAGCTTCCTTTCATTCCCACTCCAAACCATCTGTCCACTTCCAAACTCAGTCAGTCAGTCAGGCGCATCGCCGCTAAAACAGGTTCTACATTATCGCCACTCTCAGCCAACGTTGTATATAGTCTTAAAACCATCTAACTGTAACCCTAACTGTATCTATTGTCTTAACCATAATTAAGTGCAAGCAAATCGCGTATGCGGAATAAACAAATCTAGAATAATATATTATATAACGAATTCTACTTGGTGGGTGGCAGAAGACTTTGGCCAGTGAAGTTAAGGTTAAAAATGTATTGTTGTTTGTTCCAACTATCCAATGACAACAACCATTAAGACAAGGAAGTCTAACGGGATAGCAAAATGACGAGCAAACGAAACAACGAGTAGGAAAAAAGCAGCTCCTAGTTTGAGCTTAGAGATTAGAAAACCATTCTGCGAGATATTTACTCAAAAGGAAACATTCTTACATACTTTATAACAAAACATATTTAAGCATTTAACGAAGCTGAACACCTCATTTCTAAATGGTTCAAATTGACTCTTGTCACCTTTTTCTAAATTAAAATATTGTAAAAAACCAATATAGATGATTTGAGCATTTTTAATACAGTAAATTTCTCATACAAGGTTTCATAAAAAAATGTATATATGGATGTGTATAAATATGTTATGTATGTATATATATATATATGTATGCAACTTCAAGATCGCCAATTCACAGTCTTTCTATTCCATATATTTCACTGGATAACAACAAAACAGTTATCCTTCCATTTAAATGCCAACAAAAACATGTGTGTATCAAATGCACAATGTTACTCCTATGTAACTAATTAATATATAAAAAATAACTTGGCCATAGGATACTCATAGGATGCACAGAGAGAAAAGAAAACAAATCACTTTGGCAAGTAGAGAGGAGCAGGTAAATAACGACGCTCTAATCTCCGAGTTCATGAGGGCCAACCTAAGGTTAGGCCATTTGCGAGTATGAGGTATACAGCTTGTAGTTGCGACGCCGATAGTAGATCATGAGGCCATAGCTGGCCAGCAGCAGAGCGATAATAATCAATATTAGAATGCCTGGGAAATCGAAAAGGAGGTATTTTAATAATTCCGAGTGATAGGGAAGCCACAAGTATTCACTCACCTGTCGCCGCTCCCAGATTCGCCTCCTCGTAAGTCATCATCATCGTGGAGCGTTTGCACTCACGCTCCCAGTCCAAAGGCAGGACGTCCTGATACAGTGCAGTCAATTTCTTAAGCGGACATGACGGTCCGCAGCCGGGAATGTCCAACGGGAGAGGTTCTGCTGTGGTGTTCTTATAAAAGACAGAAACCAATGGCGTGTTGTGGTCATCTATCCGCAGCTCCACCATAATGCACGCCACGTAGGGGGGACTGTGGAGCTAAAAATAAAACAAAGAAACAAACCAAGTAAATAAAAGACTCTCAAAATGGTTATGAGTTTTGCTTACTTCAAACACTTTCAGGGTGTTGAGAACATTGGCTATTGTCGTATCATGCGCACTGTAGATCCACATGGAACGATCGGGCTGCAGGCGTCCAGAGGCCTTATCATCGATTCGCTGGAAAATATCCTTCAGCAGAGGACCCGCCTTCAGCCTGGCCAGCTTGCGGGTATACGTGTTGATGGCAAATGCAAAGTTTGCCGCATATGTGAGCTCCTCGTGACCGTACACCTTGTTAGTCCATTCCGGCAGTGACATGTTGTACAGGCTCTCGATAAACAGTGTGTTATTCAAATACGATGCATCGAGGAACGTCTCAACACTGCGTCCGCTTTTCTCGCTTAGGTATCCAAAGAGATCCCTGTATTTATCAGCGAGAGCCACAAACTCTGGCGAGGATTCCAGCGAGGCCAGCTCGTAATCGTAGGCGGGACATGGAGCCTTGGCCGCCAGTATGGGATCATCCTTCTCGGGCGTGGTGTGAATGGGTATAGGTTGCCATTTAATGGCGGGATTCCAAATGTCTTCGCCTTGCGGCTCATACAGTCCAGCCAAATTCGACTGGGCACTCATTAAGGTACGATCCACATCGGTGGATTGGACATATATGTCCTCGTTGGAGTACCTTGAGCTGAGCAGCGAGGAGTACCGTTTCCGCAGCCATTTACCAAGGTCGTAGTGCTCTTGTTTGCCCAGCTGTGTGGGAAGTCAAAATTTAGTCAATGTATTTACTTAATATACCGTAAGAGCTTTTTAAGAGCTTAACGGGTTGTTTTTTAAATAAATAGATAACAAAAAAATAAATAATATTACTTACGTTTGTTAGTTGACCCCATCCTGTGGTCCAGAACTTCAAGTTATTCCAGGGATCCGTGGGATACGGGTCGACTGGCGTTCTGTCGCCGTGGCGGAATATCTATTTTGGAGACAACTTTTTAGATAGCAAGCTCCACACACACGCACACCCACACAGCAGCTCTTACCACATGCACGAACTTCAGCTCCCCTGGCAGTTTGGCCAACAGGTCTGGGCGACCTTCGACTTCGACTTCGACATTAGCATACGCTTGGTGCAGGGCATTCCCCAGGCCCACAAAGAGCATGCATAGCACGGCTATAGAGAGCAGGCAGCAGTGCCGTTTCCACATTTTCACAGCCACACTTGTCCACCAACCAAAGCGACTGTAGGAGAGCATATGTTAGCAAAATTGGAAATCAATCCAGCTTCCGATGCTATGGGCAAAGGGTCTTACCTCAACTGGCGACCTGGTCGTGCGTGCTTTTCATATATATGTATATAGGTAAGCACCTGGCCAAACTGAAGTTTAAACAAACGACGTACTTCCCTGTTTATAAAATCGTTGACAAATTTGATAGCCACAAAGAAGCAGTGATGCCAACTGTAGCTACCAAATCAAGCTAAAAAAAAAGCTAAACTAGCAATAAGTAAACATTAAAAAATAAAAATTGTTTTTTTTTATCTTTTATCTTAAAACATTAAAAATGTTTGGAAAAGTAATATTGTGTTTAAGAAAATGCTAGACCCTTGAATATTTAACTAATGAACGCTATAAAATAGATGAGTCGGCAGCACTATTATTTGCTCGATTAACGATAACAAGCGGGCTACGGTTGAAATTTGAAATTGAAACAAAAACATGGTATTTACGATTGTATTGATTGACTCGTCGTATCTAGTTGCACACAAGTAATATGATTATTTAAGTATTGCATATTGAAACAATCTTAACTACGAATAACAAATATACTGTTGATGTTGGTCTTAAGAATACGGCTATAGGACAGATTAAAAAAAATAATAAATCCCGTCGGCTTAACTAAACGATTCTGAGCGCGAAAGAATGGAAAACGAAATTCGGCTATTACATTATTAGTTGGAGTTGGGAGTTTGGACTTCGCGTGGAGTGGCCAAACATCGGAGTGGAGTTTCACTTGCTTAAAACCTTCTATTGCCGCCCATATTTGGTCCAGGCCGGGGTCCGCTATAGCTGCAAGGGGAAGCCATTGATTATGTATTACAAATCGCATTCTTGGGGCACAGACTGCTTCACCCACCGGTTCCTTTGGCTTCCCAAAGGTGGAAAATCCGTGTGATATGCATTGAAGCCATTCTGATTGTGACTCTTTCCTAAGCCTCCTCCTCCTCCACCTCGCTTGTTGGGTCCGCCGCCTCCTTGTTGGCTGTTGTGTTCGTTGCTGGCTGCTCCACTGCTGCCACGTCTGGCATTGAAGCCACCGCCTCCATTGTAGAAACCTCGTCCACCCTGTGGGTTACCTCTGAGTAGGAAGTAACACAAATGAATTTAAATTTTCAGATAGGAGCTTATTCCGAACATACCCGTTGGCGCTGGCGTCCCCGCGACTATTCGAGTTCATGGGTCCGTTTCCAAAGCGTCCAAAGCTCATTTGCTGATGCTGATGCTCCACCGGCAGGGCAAACCCACGGCGATCCTGACGCACATTGCTGCCTGGCCCGCCCCTGTGATTCAGCGATCCGCCACCGCCGCTGCCGGAGCTGCCTGCCCGGAAGTCATTGCTGCTACTGCTGCTCCCACCTGCGCCAAATCCGCTTGTCGGGCTGTTCCTGTAGTTCCTCTTTCCAGCTTGAGGGCCACCGTTATTGTCCCACCGACTGTTACCGAAGCGATTGCCTTCGTTGGCTCCACCTCCCCCAAACTTTCCAGTATTGCCTCCGCCCGCGAATTTGTTCCTGAATCCGGGCGCCTGAGAGCCAGCCTCTGTGCTTTGCGGTGGTCCCTTGCTGTAGGGAGCACTCCGCTGTTGCCTGTAGTTGGGTTCGTTCCGCACAGGTCCAAATTTGTTGTTGGTGTTGGATCCCCGGGCATCGCCCTCATCCTTAGAGAATCGACCGCCGCGACCGGTTTCATCGCGGAAGTTCCGCTTGAAGCTGTTACCGGACGCCTCTGTGGATCTCTTATTGGGGCCACCACTTTGTCCTAAATGGACGCACATTAATCATCATATGTTGTTATATCTGAGATGAGAGATATATTACCCTCGGGTGGCCTGCGTCCCTGGTTGTCACCACTGGCCGGCGGACCGCGACCGCCGTTTCCAGGGCCGTACTTTGGCCTGCCCGCCTCCACGACGATGGCCTGGCCCTTGAAAACGATACCGTTGAGGGCGGCAATGGCCGCCTCCGCCATGTCCGCGGTCTCCAGGTGAACGAAGGCGCACCGATTCATCACGTCACACTCTACAACTGAGCCGTAGTTGGCGAAGAGGCGACGCAACTCCTCCGGCTTGCAGCGCGGCAGGCTGCCAACGAACACCTTGGCGGGCTACATGGATAAAGCTTGCATTACACGGGTTCTGCCCCATCCGCCAGCGGCAACCTCTTCAACTCTTACGTACAGTAGACATGTATTTTTAAAAATTCTCTATATATTTTCGGTTTTTTCTTTTATCACCTCTCCCATCGCTAGCTGCAATCGATATCGATGAGACATGCAAAATACGATGTTTGCGCAAGATACGATATATCGACCGATTCCGACGGTGTCCAAAATTAGCAAAACTTGAATGCACAAAGTTTACAGAATTCTCAAAATTAATGGAAATATTATAATTTAAACATTTATATATTTAAAAACTGTTTAAAAACATTACTGCAAAGACATCGAGTTTCGTGAGAAATATTATCGATGTATCGATAGCTTTCAGCTAAACAACCTCGCATTTGTTTACAAATTTAAATATTTAAAATATATTATTGCCAGCAGCCTGTGCACAAATGTGGCAACCTGGGAATGAGGAGAGCTATTTTGACAATATGGAGTTCAGCAAGAACGTGGTCAACATCCTGCCGACCGTGGAAATGCTGGTGAGCTTCAATGGCGACATGACGCGAACCAATAGGCGAGCGTGCCTACTGTACGCCGAGCGGATGGACTTTAAGGAGCTGATCGTAAGTCAAGGCAGCGAAGATCCTTTAAGATATAACAAGCCTCATCTTCCCTTAACCCACAGCAACTGCGTTTGGCCGAGAAAGCCGACCAGCGGCGCATGTACATCACCACCGTGGACAGCGCCTCCTTCCATGAACTGAAGAAGGATCAGTCGCTGAACGTAACCTTCTCTGGCTTTATGGAGAACGTAGTCCGCATGCTTAAGGACTGCCAGGCTGGCAAACTGGAACTGCATCTGTCCGCCAGGGACCAGAGCCTCACATCCAGCCAAAGCCACGACTACTACCTGCAGTTCGTAGAAATTCGGTCCTTCAAGAACCTGGTTCACCTGTGCCTGCCCTGCCGCTCAGCCCCCTTAAACACCGTGCTCTTCTACATCAATCTCATGCTGGATGCCTCCCATACCAAGCAGTATATGCTGGAGCAGAGTATTCAGCAGCTCCAAACAGAGCTAAACTCCCAGCGCTTGCAGACGGAGCGTCTGGGCTCGGAAAACAGCAATCTCAGAGAAGCTTTGGCGGAAAATAACAGGATTCTAGAGGAGAAGCACGCTCTGGAGATACAGCGAGTCCAGGAGAGCCTGTCCAAACTCAACGACCAGCGCAGCAGTGAACTGGAACGGCATCGCAGAGCGATCGCAGGACTCCAGGCGCAGTTGGATAAGGCTTCCCAGGACAAAGCCGACCTGAAAACAGGCCAGGAGCAAAGCGAGAAACGATGTGAAACACTGGTCGAGGAGCTATCCTGCTGTAAATCCCGCGTGGTTACCCTAAAAGAGCAGAACGACAAACTCCATGCTGACATAGCCAATGCCAAGAAGCAGGAACGCAAACTGGAGTACAAGATCGAGGATCTCAAGCAGCACACGGCCGAGCTGCAAGAGCACATTCAGAAGGGCAACAAGGAGAAGGTATTAAAGAATAGCATTAACCTATCAAAGGACTAATATAACTGTGTTTTTAAAAGGCCAACATTGCCGCAGAACTGGAGGCGGAGAAGAAAATCCTGCACACCAAGCGTCAGGCTTTGGAAATGGCCTCCGAGGAAATATCAAAGGCCAATCAAATAATCCTCAAGCAGAGCCAAGAGCTGCTCAACCACAAGAAAACCATCGCCTGGCGCACTGAGGTGGCCCTCCAGCAGGAGAAGGCCGTCCACGAGAAGGAGCAGCTGTTGGCCATGCGCGAGGATGAGTTGCGTCAGGCACGAATAACTATTGAAAAGCTTAGGGAGGAGATTCCCGAGCAACTGCAGTCCATGCGTCACTTTGCCCAAGGATTGGAACAAAAGTACTCTAAACGTAAGGGATTCTCTCCTATATGCCGGTTTCGGTTTCACAATTTCTAACAATTCTTTGCTACTTACAGAGATCCTCAGCCTAAAGGAGCGACTTTCCATTCCCACTGGCAAGGAAAATCGGCGCTAGTTAAGCTTATTGTTTATAAGTATCTCGTGTTTTTTTTATTTTATTTTGTACGCCTTCAGTAAAAGTAGTGGTTTGGCTCTAGTCATAATCCTCCTGGACACTCTCTCCCGCATGGGCAGTGGCCACATTCACCGCCTGGCTAATGTCCTCGATTTGGTTTAGTTTCAGGCGCTCACGTATCAGTTCGGCAATCGCTTTCTGGGTGCGTCGCTCCAGTCGCTCTAGCTTTTTGCTGGCATCCCGCTTGAGGTCCCAGTCCGGCTTACGCGGCGCCAGATTGGTTATATCAATCTCGTCGATCACCATTGGCTGTTGCAGCAGACTCAACTGGTCCTCCACGGCGGTTTCGATGCTCCCTGTGGGCTCCTGGGCCAGAATCTCGCCGGTAGTGTTCTCGTTTTGTGGCTTGTAGCTGCGGAATATGGGTCTGTAAGGCGAGACATGAAATTATTTATTGTCTAAATGCGCTCATTTAACAACATTACTTTGGCAAGTTCTCAGTGGATTCGGCGGCATCACCCCCTTTATTTTGCGCCTGTTCGCGGAGTTTTTGCAGCCTTTCTTTGCGTTTTAGAGATTCCTCTGTTAAGCGGCCTACATTGTTGTCCATTATTTATTTAAACTATGTATATTTAAGACAGTTTAAAAAATGCTTGCTTTTGTTTACTTTCTACGGGATAGAGCTGGCAAACCATTGATGACACCATCGATAGTATCTATATCGAGCGATAGTCCGATATTGTTATCTATTATCGATTCTACCAAAATTAAAATTAATTTTCGCCTTTAAAAAATTATGTTGTGTTTTATTAATATTATAACAGCTAAAAGTGTTATATTTTAAATAATAATAAATTAAACGGCCGCTTGAATCATTTTAAATACATTTTAATTCGATTTTGTATTTATCCTGGCGTTTTATACGGAAAAGTAACTTAAGATAGTGGCTTTTTGAAGCATAATTAATAACGTAAAATTAGAGCTGTTGTTCTACAGCAGGCTAGTCTAATTATTAGGTAAAACAAAAGTATTTAAGTTCAATTCTACAAAAAAGTTTGAAAATCTCTCAAAATAGCAATAATTCTACTAAAATTCTCGCAAGAATGTTGAATTATGGAATCTCCGCAATGCAGTCTAGCACTTTCATCATATTATTAGTGTCTGTAAAAAATATTAAAATGTATATAAAACTATCATTGTTGGTGTTATTACTTAACTTGCTGGATTTCTTACCTTAAATTAAATCTAAACTTTTCGCAGGTGCGCTTCAGTGCTGCGAAATCGATTTCCTTATTAAGAAGGTTGGCCACTAATATTAGTTCCTGTCGGAATTGTCAAGAATGAGTCCTTCGAACGATTTTTAGATGGTACGACTTACCCGGATGATTGTACTTTTCTTTGTTTGAACGCCTCCCGTGCCTTTTTGTATTTATTATAAGAAAGAAAAGTGTCGGCTTCATCAAAGGGCACATGTGTTATATACAACAAATATAAATAAGCTTCATGGATCTCATTCTCCTCCATCAAGATGTCTGCTAACATAAGCCGAGGACCGCTTTGAAGCTCTTGAAGATTTTTCCCCAACGAAACTTCTACTGAGTTTATTATGACTTCAGCGAGAGGAATAAGAATGCTAAAAAACAAAAAAATAACCAAAGTATTGGATTGTCTTTGGAATTTTTTCAACCTTTACCTGTTTTCTGTACACTTGACAGCCAGTTTATGCAGGATTAGTTGAGCGAGAATGCGTGTGGAATAACTGGATCCCATTATGAACGGCATAAGTAGGGAAAACATTTCAGATAGTTTTTTCTCTTCGTTTAGTTTTACAAAATTTTTAAAAATGAAAATGTGAGCTATGGAGAGATACGACTCCTGTTGCCTTGGCTGCAAACTTGGTAATGCTTCCAGCACCCAATCGATATTTTTCACACAAGTGCCTACCAGAAACTCGTGCATTAGGTTTATACCGAGATGATCGCTGGGCAACAACAAAGTCTTTAAGGATAGCGGATCATCACAAAACTCGCGAATCGAAATCAAAGCAGAAGCTATTCGCATTTTTTGTCTGTGCACTTTGGAGTTATTAGTGTAATGAGGATGCTCCATCGACAGTTTTTCGTTGATTTTTAGAAGTTCTTTGAAAACTTTAGTTTTAATTTCAGTATTCCCGTACTTGATTAAGTTTTCAATAGTCAGTCGTCTAATTATTACATTTCGTTCCAGTACTCTATAATGGAAGTATGCAGAGGAAGTCTCAATGCTACGAAAAAGTTTGAAATTGTCTCATAGTTAGCTTTTAAAAACGAAGGAGTAATGCTCACTCACCGTGCCAGTCCTCTTGTGGGTTCTCCATGAAGCAGCAGTTTTAGATACAGGGATATACTAAGTTTTCCGTCTGGTAAACGATTTAATCTCTTGTGAATCATTTGATTAGTTAAGTATCTTTCAAACTCCTTTTCATTCAAATGTCTATATGCGTAGTCTAGAACGTTGTTACTAAAGAAAAATTCAATGATAATAATGAACCAGTCTTTAAGGTAATAGCTTACATATGATCAAAACATCTCACACGGGCAATCAGAACGGAAAGTACCGTCTCGTTCTTCATGCGATTCCCATGAACTCCTAATAGGCGCACTAAAGTATACATGTTTTTTTCGGTACCCTGTTTCAATAGTTCCAGGGGATCAATTTTTAGTTCCTCCAACTGGCGCCATGAATCTAGGTTCGAAGTAAAGAGGTCCACGCATCGGGCCATTAAAAAGGATGTGTCCTCGCTAGTCTGGCAGTCCAGTCGTTCCAGCAAGTGCGCTTGCATCTCCTCGAGACTC